>VZRL01001202.1:0-31765 GCA_013397895.1 Origma solitaria
TATGTGTCTGTAGGTGCAGCCGTAGGGGTGAGGCGGGCAGGGGCTTCCAGCGCTGTCCGCGGTGCTGCCCTGGAGCCCCGCAAGAAGGGAACTGCACCGGCAGAAAGGAGATGCTCCAAGGGCTGGAGCCCTTCTGCTCTGGAGCCAGGCTGGGAGAGCCGGGGGTGTTCCCTGGAGAAGAGAAGGCTCCGGGGAGACCTTAGAGCCCCTGGCAGGGCCTAAAGGGGTTCCAAGAGTGGTGGAGAGGGATCTGGGACAAGGGATGGAGGGACAGGACAAGGGGGAATGGCTTCACATTGACAAAGGGCAGGGATGGATGGGATATTGGGGGGAAACCGTTCCCCGTGAGGATGTTGAGGCTCCTGGCACAGGTGCCCAGAGCAGCTGTGGCTGTCCCTGGATCCCTGGCAGTGTCCAAGGCCAGGCTGGACAGGGCTTGGAGCAGCCTGGGACATTGGGAGGTGTCCCTGCCCATGGCCGGGGGTGGAATGAGGTCAGCTTTAAAGTCCCTTCCAGCCCAAACCATTCTGTGATCTTAAAAAAGAATGAAAAAGCACAAACAAACTAAAAAGTGACAATTTTGCACCCTGACATCATAACCTGTTGGTGAGAGAAAATCGCTTTTCTGTTGCTCTCCTCTCCAGCTCAGGCACAGGAGTTCACTTTAGGCCGTTGGCCGAAATGAGCTGTTTTATCCCCAACATTCCATACCCTGCTCATTCCTCGCACATCCTGAGGGGTTCCCAAAAGCCTCTCTGAGTGTTCCAGAGGGAGCAAAAGCCCCGACAGCATTTTGGGATGCACCGATATCCATTTCCACAGGGCTGATCCCTTGGGGTGGGTGGCATCCCTCTGGCAATGTTCTTTTCCAGGTGTTTAGCAATGCTGAGCTGTGACACTTAAACAGAGATGTTTCCATGCCTGAGCAGCTCCTCGAAGTGCATTCCCAGCCTGCAGGGCCCAGCTCCCAAACTCCCAGGCTCATTGGAGCTGCTGGAAGTGAAAATTCTGGAGAGGCTTGCCCAGAGGTGGGAAGGAGTTTGGCTGAGTTGGGCTGTGAAGTGGGAGGAGGAAGGAAGGAAGGAAGGCCGATTGCTCAAGGTGAAGAGAGGCAAATCAAGGGAAGGTGTGGGTGGAGTTGGAAATGGGGTGGAAACTGGAAAGATGGCAAAGATTTGGGCCGGGGGTGGGTGAAATTGTGGGAAAATCACTTGGAGCAGCCTGTTGCCTTCAAGGGTGCTTGAAACTGTCTTGTCCCATCCCAGCCTCAGTCCCCTGTGCATGGTCTTCTCTTTTTTGCTGGATTTGGAGCAAAGGAGGAGAGGAACAATCTCTTTCCTGCCTGGATTCCCAAATGTGTCACAGCTCCACAGTCAATCCGGGGAGGATATTCTTAGCAGCACGCAGCATTCGCCTTCGGAGCCTTCACCAGGGCTTTGATTCCCTGACTTTGAAGTGGGGCTGTTGTTACTGGGAGGGGTTCTGGGAGCAGCAGTGCTGGGTTTCCTAGGGAGTATCACCTTTCACAGCAGAGAGAAGTTGGTTCATATAAATAACCTGTCTTTTGTTAGTAGAAAAATAGATGAAGACACTCAAAGCCAAGTCAGAGAAGGAAATCTCTGGGAAAGCCTCGCCTGGATAAACCTCCTCTTGTTCAAGATGATTATTGGAGCTTGATCCAGCCCCTCGAAGGGTCCTTCAGGACAAGCTCTGCGAGGTGCTAGAGGAGATGTTGGAGCTTTGAAATACAGTTCTTGGCTCAGGTTTTCCTGTCCGGTTTCTGAGGGGCTTTTCCTTTCCCTGCTCCCCAGACAGGCAGGAAGGGGCAGAGTCTCTTCTGCCTGGCACAATTTGACTTTTCGTGCTGGGAGAGAATCATGACCTTGAAACAGCCTGGGGCCTGTGGGCAGAGCCTGATCTGCCCCTGGGGCTGCCTCAGGGTGTTTGGAGGTACAGGTGAGGTGCCCAGTGAGCTGTTGACCACTTCACAATATTTACTGATCATCTTAAAAACACTATTTTTGTGCCTCTCCCGTGTACCCTCCTCCTTGCATGGCTGTCTCCACAAATCTACATTTCAGTTTGCCTTCCCTTTTTTTTCCCTCAGAACCTCCCGTTCTCCAGCCCAGTTGGTTTTTTCAGCTCTCTGCTGGGGTGGTTTCTGCTCCAGCAGCTTCTCCTCCCTCTCTGAGTGGTGTTTGCTGCCTCCAGACTCTGTCCATGGAGCAGAGGATGTAGGATGTCCTCATCTGCTTCTCACGTTTCCCAGAGAAGCTGTGGCTGCCCCTGGATCCCTGGCAATGTCCAAGGCCAGGCTGGACACGGCTTGGAGCAGCCTGGGACAGTGGAAGGTGTCCCTGCCCATGGCAGGGGGTTGGAATGAGATGGTCTTTAAAGTCCCTTCCAACCCAAAGCTTTCCTCGATTCAGGGCACACCCCTGAGGCTCCTACAGGGAGCCGTCCCCACATCTGGCACCATAACGGAGCAGAGACTTTGGCTCTTCCCCTCCTCCCTCCCTCCCCTCTCACCATTGAGAGGAGCTGATCAGCTGATGCTTCAACATTGCAGTGCAGGAATAAATCACCTCATGGATTGTGGGAGATGTGGTGATCCTTGTACTCCAAAACAATCCAGTTTGTGCTCAGCCAGAGCTGCATGTGAGCCCCCATCCTGCTGTCCTGCTCACACCCCCCAAACCCACACTTCACCCCACCTCCTCTGCCCCAAAGTGCCCATTTTGCTGCTGCAGAACTGATTTTGCCTACGCTGTTCCCACGTCTTGCTCCCTCCCTAATCAGGAAGCCGTGGGTACAAGTAGAGCTCCGAGGGGTGTCTGTGAGGATTTATTTCCCTCTGTGGGGAGCACAGAGTTTGTTGCAGTGGCAGTGTCGGTCAGGCCTTGGCTTTCCTGATTGCCCAGTTCCCTGTGGTACTGAGGGATTTTAAGGAAGTGGATAACACCTTTGTGATGGATCTTTGGGTGGGAAGAGGATGTGCTACACAGCATTATTATTATTATTATAAATAATTTTTTTTAAATTATTTTTTTAATCAGCATCTCAATCGTGGTGAACAGGGCTGGTTTGGCAGCCAGTGCAGGCTGGCAGCACGCAGCTGGACTCCTACGGATTTCTCATCCTCACCCCCCGAGCTGTTGCTGCTTTATGCAGGAGTCAGGAAGGCACCAGCCATTTTTAAGCCTCCTGTACCCTAAAACTCTGGGGAAGAACTCCCAAATGAGAAACTTAAAGTTCTCTTCCCACTGGTTCTCAACCTGGGACGTAGCATCACGTAATGATTTGTGTTACTTCTCCCCTGCTCTTCCCCCACTTCGCTCTGGGCTATGTTTCTTCTTTCCTCAAACCTCCATTTGCAGGTTCTGGGCCAGTTTTCAATCTCTGCACTGGTTTTGTGGAGATTTTGCTCCACATCCTTTCTCCGGGTGCGAAGGGCACTGTGACACCGTGGATATTTGGACAACTTCTCAGGCGGTGGTCAGTGACTCAGACCACATTGACCAAAGCAGCAGAATGCTCTGTTTGAACACACAAAGTCTCTTGAAGCTGCAGCTCTACTGCAAAAACACATTTTCATTGTTCAGAATGAAAGAAAAGCAGCTTGGGTCTCTTAAAAATGAAAAAGCAGTGATTTCTTCTCTTAACTCTCTAGTCTGTGCCAGGTTTCTTGTGTCTGCTGAGTAGCAGGTCATGCCTGACTGCCTTCTGCTCCAACCTCAGGTCACCTGAGTGCTTGTCCTGAGCTGCCTTTGCATGAGGTGACGTTCCATAGTGGCTTTGCAGGGATCCAGCTGCCCTGGCCAGGGGAAGCAGCGGCACCGCCTCCCTTTGGGTAGCGTAAAGGATTGATTAAATCGTGCTGCCTGTGAGGTGGAGGCCACTCACTCTCCGTCTGCCCTTTTTTCAGTATCTGGAAGCGGTTCTGAGCCCCAATAAGTTGAGACCCATGGCTACGGTGCTAATGTGCCGAAGATTCCCAAGGCTGAGCAGGGTGACAGCGTTTTCGACCACAGCCAAGCGCAAGGCCGAGCGTGGAAACAGCAAAAGCAAGAAGGAAAAGCGAGATAAGCCAGGAGCAGCCAACAGTGGGACCGAATCCGGGGCTACAATCCAGCTGCTGAAGCCACAGGACTACAGAGTGTTGTACAATCCAGCTGCCTATGCCAAAGGCAGGGCTGGCTCCCAGCAGCACGGTGATAGGGACAGCAGCCAGGCCCTCGGTGACACGGTCACCAGCCCTGGCACCACTCAGCCTCCACAGGCATTCCCTACTGCCCCTTCCCAAGCTTTGCCACCGCTGCGGAATGCCAAGCCCAAGTCCAACACGCTCCTCAAGCAGACCATCTTGGCCATGCTGTACAAGGAGGAAACAGAGAAGGAAAAATGGGAGCTGCACGACTCCAAGGAGGACCCCCGCATGTTCCAGAAGGGGAGGCCTGAGTACAGATCTCTGAGCTGTGACAGTGCTGAGCCTGCACTGACCCTCCCTGCCGAGGAACGGGACTTGATTTTACAGAATGTGGCTGTGTGTGAGGGTAGCCCGGGCATTCTCACGGATTATTTCTGCAAGCTGAGCCGTTTGCCCGTGGAGCGACGTGCGGTGCTGCTGTCTGATCCCAGGTTCAGTGCCCTGTGTCACCACACTGTCACGGCCATCAGGCAGTTCAGCACCCCAGATCTCATCCAGATGTTAAAGGCTTGTGTCCCTTTGGCCATCCCAGCCTCCCACCCCCTGCTCGACGCGTGCGAGGCTGAGTTCTGCCGGCGGGCGTGGGACATGGAGCTGGAGCAGCTGCTGCTGGTGGCAGATTGCTGGCGTTGCCTGGAGCGTGCTGTGCCTTCCTACCTGGGCATTCTGTTCAGCTATGCCAACCTGCACTGGAAAGACCTCACCTTGCCCCAGTTTGTGCAGCTCCTTTACATCGTCGGGGAAGGCCGCAGGTCGCCCGCGGACTTGGCACAAAAGGTGGAGAGCACAATACTGAGGCACTTGGACGCCTTCACCTTGGAGGAGCTGGGTGCCATCTGCTTGGGGCTCTTCAAGTCCCTCAGTGGCATATCTGAGCACGTCATGAGGAGGATTGCAGACAGGGTGGCCCTGCAGATGGAGGACATGAGCACTTACGCCCTGGTGAACGTGCTCAAGATGCTCCGCTACACTCGCATAGACCACGTGCCCCTCATGAGGGAGCTCGGGAGGGTGATTCCTGCTCGGATCCCTACGACAAACGTCCAGGGCATCATGCACATCACTCTGGCCTATTCAGCCCTCCACTTCTTTGATGAGGATGTTTTGGCTGCTGTAGCCTCCTCATTGCCTTCCAAGGTGTCCTACTGCCGGAGCAAGGACGCTGCCAAATTCCTGTGGTCGTTTGGGTGCCTGGACTATGAACCTCCCAACGAGGAGGAGTTTTACTCCAGCCTGATAAAGCAGCTGCATACAAAACTCCATGAATTTAGGAAGTTTCCAGAGCATCTCCTTACTGCTCTGCTTGGCCTGGCATTTGTCAAACGCTTCCCAGAGGACCTGATAGATTTTGCTTTGAGGGAGGAATTTGTCCAGAAAACCAAAGGCAGCAAATATGACCTCTACAAGGACCTGTTCACCCTTGGTAAGAGTGTTGAAATCGAGTGCCCGACCTACCAAGGCAGCCGCCTCCCACCTAAGCTTTTTCAGGAGTTCACTGAGATGGCTTTGAGCTTTGCAGAGCAGGAAATCTACATCAGGCCTGAAATTATGGAGGCCACGTGCCTCCTCGAGAGCATGTTGGGAGGCCCTGAGTATGTGAAGAGCCACATGATCCTGCCCCACACCAGGACCGGCGACCTGGAGGTGCGTTTGGCCACGGATGGACATCCCATCCCTTTCAACTTCAAGCATCCTGTGGCAGCCAAGGAGCTGAAAGACGTGGGAGTTAGTCTGACCGATGATTTAATGTCTCAGCTCATAAAAGGGAGAGCTCATAGCCAGTCTCCCGTGGAAGTGGGAAATAAAGCCAGAATTCCTGGACAGGAGAGAGGGGATGCAGCGGGAACACCGTGTTTGGGTGGAGCCCTTCCTGCAGGTGCCAAATCACAGGTTGAGCCTAAAGCAGGGCCCTGGCAGCCTCGGGAAGTGAGGCTGGCACTGCAGGTGTCCAACAGGAACCACTTCTGCTACAGCTCCAAGCGGCTGCTGGGGCTGCACTGCCTGAAGCGGAGGCAGCTGCGGCTGCTGGGCTACCTGGTGGTGGAGATTCCCTTCTGGGAGTGGTTCCCTCTGCTCAAGCGCACGCGCTCCGAGAAGCTCAGCTACCTCCACTACAAAGTGTTCTGCCCAGCCCTGCTCACTGGGGCTGGCTAGTGGGGACGAGGCCTTGCCCAGACCTCCCCAGTGCATCTCCGTGGCTGGGTACTGGTTAGAGTGGTCTCTGGGTGTTGCCTCAGATTTTGGCAGGTGCTCCGTGTGGCCATTTCTGCTCTGGTGACATCTGTACTTACCGTGCTCTCATTTTGTACCCAGATCCTCAAATGCTTCCACCACAAATAAAACCCACTAACGGTACATTTTTCTCTGTGGTTGCTTCTTTCTCTGCCCTAAATGAGAGTGGTTGGATTTGGTGCCTCTGTGAGAGCAGAAACAGAGGATATTTAGTCATGAGGCTGAGCTGGGGGCCAGGGGCCAGGGGCCAGTTATTTCCTCGTGTTTCCATCCCCATGGAGCTGGGGATGAGGGCACAGCCTAGGTTTCTCCTTTAGGATCTGCATGTGAGCAGGACAGGATGTGGATACTGAGTGGGACTGAAGGCTGGGGTGCTATGACTTCGGGATATTCATTTCATGCTCCAAGGACTTGAATTTGGTGTCCACCATGCACATTCCTTATGGCAGCAGCTCCATAGTCCCATAAAGGACACCAGGAAGGCACATGGTGATGAGCTCCAGACTGCCTGCTTTGAACTCCTAAACAACAGAACACTTTTTTTTCAGGTCTGTGTTTCACTGCCTCAGTCCAAAGATCTTTGTTCACTTTAGGAAAGGCATACACTGAAGAGAGAGGAAAAAACCACAGCCGTGGGTAAAAGCAGTTCAGTGACTCAACTTTTGCCATGAGATTTGTAGCAGAGTCTTTCAGCAGAAGGGAGAGTGCAGTGACTTGGAAATGCAGAATAATCCATTTTCTTACTGAGGTATAGAAACTGGAAAAATTAAACTGAGTTGTTTAAGTCTCTCAGGGTCACGATCAGGTAGGAGAAAATCCTATAAAATAGCCAAACAGAGCTCCTCATGTTGAAGGAGAAGCTTTCAGCCCAAAAAAGAAGTGTGAGGAGAGAAAGACGGGGAGAATATCGAGTTTTCCACAAAGAAAGTTGAGCTGATTTGCCATTTTTCACAACACCAGTGCTGAGGACCAAGTAAATTTACCAAGTGGTAAAATGAACCCAAAAGAGCAGTTTTGAGGCACGGCTTGTAGCTGAACTGTCAGTCTCCTACAAGATGTGTGTGCCAAAAGTCAGAGCAGTTTCAAAGCCGCTTTGAGCAGTTCCCCACTGGCAGCCCAGTTCTGGAAACCTCTCAGAGTCAGGCAGCCAGAAAAGTAATATTGGAGGAGAGTTGTGTGCTTGTCCTGCTCCTTGAGGAGTAGGAATTAATCCTGATGGCTGCCAGACCAAATTTTGGGGTAGAAGTGCTGCTCCTCTTGTAAGGTTCACACCCGCTTCATTCAAGGCATTGTAACCAAGCTCTGCTCTGTGCAGGTGTAAATTCCATGTCGTGTTGGGTTTTATCTGTGGGATTTGTGCCTTGAATTCCACCTTTCTCCTTCCGGATGCAGCACAGGGAGCTCATTAACTCTGCCTTTCCAACGTGCCCCCGGAAGGCCAATTTCATTTGGGCTGAACCAACAGATCAGTGGCAAATCATTAAAGAGCAGCTTGTTCTTGAAGGAGGCAGCGAGTCCCTGATTTGCAAGGTTGCCCAGGGCAGTGACATTTTAAAGCCGGGGTTAACACGAGGTTAAAGCTCTCACCTCGCAGATAATTTCATTCTTAAAAGGGATCTGAGAGAGCCAATTCCAGTCCCTTTTTTTTCAATGGAAAAGAAGGTGTGTTCACTTGAGTTTCTTTAATGAAGGCTGGCAGAAGAATCAGCTGTTGGTGTTGAGATCGCAGAAATCTCCCTCAGAGCTATTCCGTGCCCTCTGCTCCCTTGGAGTTATTTAACACCAATTATTAATATTTGTGGTTAATCTTGATTCACTGTGACAGCCTTGTGTGCTGTGCTGGTGCCTTCCTACACCTACAAAACTCCTGCATCTTTGATAAACCTTCACATCTAATTGCTGGTCTCTCCGTAGGTGGTTTTAGTTAAAATAGCCATTTTCTCTTTGATTTTTCTCCACAGGTTCACTAATAAATATTAATATGATTTTTTTTTTCTCTCAGTCGCATCTCTCGACCACATTCATTTGGGTTTATATTGGCTTCACCTCATGGACTCAGATCTGAGCTGCATTTTAGGAATTCCCAAGCCTGTAACTTACCCAGGCTCCAAAACATGAGATCCTTTCACTGCCCATGGATATTCACTTCCTTTATTTTTAATTTTTTTTCCAAGCTGACTCTGATGCTCAGCAAGTGACCTCTCTCCAGCTGCCAAGATGGTAATAAACGTCTGTCTCCCACAGTTCAAGCCAAGAATTCACTGCAACAAGGTAAAATAGCGATGTGGAGGGTTTGAGGAATGGGGGGGATGGAGGGATTAGGTGGAATTGTCCTGGGAAGGGCTCGTTCACTGTTCCTCTGGGATAATTAGCATCTCTGCTCTGACGTGGCAGACACTAAATATTGGAGGGAAAAGCCCTAATTTTGCAGGATCTCATAACCAGACGACATAATGTGCTTCCAGGTATATGTTCTTTGACTTGAGATCCCTTTTTCCCTGCAATATTCCAGCTTTCCACTGTCTGTTTTCACTCAGCACCTCAGAATCTCTTCAGAAACTCAGTTTTCATTCAAAGCTATTTTTTAATTGTAAGTTTCCACACCAGCTCACCCCCAAATCCAAGACAGCCTTGGGTTTGTAAATACTGTGCTTCAAAAGCAGCAGTACTGGAATTTTTTGTGGAGAGACCCAGCCTTGCCACGGAGGTTTGGTGTGATTGTCATAATCAGGACCATATTAAACAGGTGGAATAAATAGATTTTCCTTGTTTTTATTTGTCCATTCAGCAAGTGTTACGGATTTCATAGGCCCTGGGGCTCCCAGGGAAGGGAATGGGTTGAGCCAGTGTGCCCAGGAGTGGAGCAGAGGGTGGGATTGGATGCTCTGGGACACCCAGCCTGGTTTGATGGATCTCCTCAGGGATGGGTGGGGTGGGTCCCAGAGGCTGACTGACATCCAGAGGTTCCTCTGGGATCCCGTAACTGATTCCAAGTGCCTTTCCACACAGCAGGATAGGTTGGCACAAAGAAAATCAGGAGATTCCCATCTGAGAAGGGAGGCTGAAAGAGGAGACCCCCATCTCCCCCACACTCATCCTCTGCTCCCAGCCACCCTCTCCCCCTTGATTTATTTCACTGACACAGCCAAAACCACAAACTATCCCTGATTTTCCACTCTTGCAGGAGGTAAATCAGCTCTGCACGTGGTGACAGAGGGTACAGGAAAAGGGGATGGTAGCGCATGGCTGGAGGAGGGTGGGAGTGGGTCTGCTCTGCCTTGGAGCAGGGATCTCCTGCCTGGTCTGAGCTGCTCATAAACCTCAGCCTTGGCTCTGGTTGATGTCACCCTGAGAATCTATGGAAGTGCTTGTGAAAGCAGCTTCCTTTTATTTCCTGGCTCCAACCTAACCCCAGTTTCGTCCTGGCACTCAGATCTCTGCCGATGGCTACGAGGTGGAGAACCTGATCTCCGAGGACCTCGCCAGGAGGAACCGCGGCTTCCGCAGCGAGTACTTTATCAAACCCCCGGTCCACGTCACCATCTCCTTCCCCTTCAACATCGAGATCTGCAGGATCAACATCGACATCTCCTCCGGGGGGTACCAGACCTTCTCTGGCCTGGAAGTTTACACCTCTACCTCATGCAACAAAACCTCTTGGCAGAGCCCTGAGGGGCAGTGCTCAGGGCTGGCCGGGCAGCCTGTGTCGGACAAGGACACCTTCACCCTGGTGGGCAAAGCTGTCTTAAAAAATCAAAGCAAAGTGACTTTTGGCCACAGAGGCTTCAAGCCGAGGCCTCCCTTCCATCAGATGGAAAATGTCTTCTCCTACCCTGGCTCGGTGTCTCAAGACCTGTGGAACAAAGGGCCGGCCTCGCTCAGCAACGTGTCCCACCTAAAAATCTGCATCACCCATGTGGCTGGGGGAGGCCTGCCCAGCATCAAGAGGTTGGAGGTGTGGGGCCAACCTGCCAAGTCCTGCCCGCAGGAGGTGATCGAGGGTGTCTTCCAGGTGGCCTCCCAGTTCCTGGCCCAGGATGTGGGCAGCCTCAAACCAGAGCTCTGGACACCGATGGAGAGCGACTGCGTCCCCTTCAGTGCCAACGAGCAGCAGACCCTCCACAAGCTGGTGGATGTTGTCCAAGACATCCCTGAAGAATTCCTGGACCCCATCACTCTGGAGATCATGACTTTACCCATGCTCCTGCCCTCTGGGAAGGTGATTGACCAGACCACCCTGGAGAAATGCAACCGCAGCGAGGCTTCTTGGGGCAGGGTTCCCAGCGATCCCTTCACGGGGGTGGCCTTCAGCCAGCACTCACAGCCCCTACCTCACCCCACCCTCAAGGCCAGGATAGATCACTTCCTGCTGCAGCACAGCATCCCTGGCACCAACCTGCTGGGGAGGGCTCACGCCTCGGAAAGCCTGGTGCCCTCCTCCATCACCATGTCTTCTCTGAAAAGGAAAATGGACTGCATGGATCAGGGCTCCCTGCAGCCGCCCTATTTTTCTGCTACAAACTTACTTGTCACGGCTACCTCAGAGAACAGTGCTAAAAAAATGAAAACTGACAGTGACTCCCACTTGATCCAGATGGACTGTTCCACAGGTATCGTGGCTCCCCAAGTCACCTCTGTTCCTTCAGTGTTGTGACAGCCCCAGGTTGGGCTTTCAAATCAGGACAAATCCAGCACAAATTCCCATCCCACCTCTAGAAAGCTTCCAGTATATGGCTGTTGATGGGTGTAGTGGAGCTGGGTCATTGAATTCACCACTCGTGTTCCCTGTTCAGTGTTTCACAGCCCTTGTTTGCTCAGGTCACCCTGTTCCCCTTTTAGTCTGGATTTCCTTTCTCCTCCTTCCATGTCGAGACAACATTTTTCTCACCATCCTGGTCTGAAGTTTCTTTTTCCAGGGTGATTTATTGTGTCCTGCAAAAACAAGAAGTGTCTGGAGGTGCAGTGGTGATGGCACTGGCTGTGTGGATCTTACCATGAGGAGGGAGGTGGGAAGGAAAGCAGGAACGGGGCACTCCTGGAACAAATCACAGCAAGGGAATTGCAGGGAGGAGGGACAGGCCAGCCTGGGAGAGAGCTGCACAGGGAGGGTTTGCAGGTGGTTAAAGCAGGAAACTGGGTGGAGACTAAATTAGATGTGATTTGTGGCTCGAGAGGAAGGGAATGTTTCCCTTTATTAATGCTTTTCTCAGTGACCTGGTAGCAGCACTGCTGGGAATGCAAAATGTGCTCCAGCTCTGCAGAAAAGGAGGCTCAGGGGGGACCTTGTTGCTTTCCACAACCCCAGACAGGAGGGGGCAGCCCGGGGGGGTCAGGCTCTGCTCCCAGGGGGCAGGGACAGGAGGAAACAGGAGCTGCACCGGGGAATATTTAGGTTGGTGTGGTGGTTTTGCTTGGCTCAGTTTTTGCCAGTGAGTAGGGTGGGGTACAAAGATGGCTCCTGCATGTCCTGTGTGAAGGTTCTGGAAGTTTTCCACCATGTCCAGCAGAGCCAATCTCTGATGGCTCTGAAGATGATGGACATGCTCCTGGCCAAACCTGGGCCAGTTAGAGATGTTGGTTACGCCTCTGTGAAAACATATTTAAGAAGAAATCAAAACAATGTGAGCACGCACTTCTTTTTAGTCAGAGGAGGAGGAGGAGGTAAAAATATGTGAGGAAAAACAACATGGAGGTACCAAGGTCAGTGGAGAACATGGGGATATCCACAGTTGGATATTGGGAAAAATGCCTCCATGGAAAGGTGTCCAGCCCAAGGCAGGGGTGGAGTCCCCGTTCCTGGAGGGATTTAAAAGCCCTGTGGATGTGGGGACAGAGGTGTAAACTCAGGTCTGTGGGTAGCGTGTGCTTGGCTCTCTAGCCAGGTAAGCCCAGGTCTTCTCTGACCTAGTGGTGTGTGACATGCCAAAAGGTGATCCAGAGCTGCTGGGACCTCTCAGTGCCTTCTCCCAAACTGCCCAAAAATGTTTTGAGGACAGAGCTCAGGTGGCCGTTTCATTTTAAACAAATTCCGTGGTTGGAAATAATCGATAGCGGGTGGAAGAGCAGGGAGAAGCCAAACTGCACACTTCTGCTCTGATCCCTCGGCCTAGAGCTCGTTCCCTGTTTTAGGAAGAATCTTTGGTTGTTTTGGTTGTGGAGGTGTGTAAGAGCTCCCAGCAGGATGTGCCCCAGCCCCACAGGAGCAGGAGCTGCCCTGGGGGTCCTGGAGCTCCTGGGGAAGCCGTGTCCGTACATAAATAAAAGAGTGCTCAGCCCACAGGGCTCGTGCCTCACCGGATCATCAGCCTTGATTGGTGGAGCAAATGTGCGGCACCGATTCCGAGCTCTTCCTTTGGGAGATGGATTTAACAGAATTAGTGATGCAGACAACATTCTCTTAATGCTTCGTCTTAATTAACACCGTCAGTGCTGCACAGGGCAGCCCTGCAGGGAGGTCCAGCCCTGGCCCTGGGGCTCAGAACTGGGACAGAGAGGGAAAAACAAGTCCCACAGATTTTATTAATGGTTGAAATGTTCTCTGTGAGCTGCATGGAGCAAGGCTGGGAGTGCTGGGTTGGGATCATAGGGAGCCGGCTGAGGGCGTGCCTGGGATTTCAGAGAAAAACAACTTCTGGGTTATTTGGAGTTTTGCCCTTTTTCAGCCCTGCAGACTTCTACAGCTCCCTGATAGGAGGGTGCAGCCAGGTGGGGGTCAGGCTCTGTTCCCAGGGAGCAAGAGGAAATGGCCTCAGGTTGTGCCAGGAGAGGTTTAGGTTGGATATTACAGAAAATTTTGTCATGGAAAGGGTTCTTCAGCCCTGGCACAGGCTGCCCATCTCTGAAGGGATTTAAAAGCCGTGTGGATGTGGCACTTGGGGACATGATTTAGTGGTGGCCTTGGCAGTTCTGGGTTAAGGGTAGGACCGGATGACCTTGGAGGGCTTTTCCAACCCAATTGATTCTGATCCTTTATGAGTTGTACTGGGGTACCATGTGAATGTCTGGTTGGAATCCATAGGGCATTCACCTTTAGGACCCAAAGGAGACAAGGCACTCCATCCCCATCCCAGTCCCTCGGTGGGAAAAAGACAACTCTCAAGGAAATAAGTGGCAGGGCACCTAAAATCCTCCAAGGTTCAGAGCCAAGGCAGCATTTCCATCACACACTCTTTTTCCCCAGCATCTACTTCTCGATCTTTTTCTTGTCTTTGTAGATCTGATGTTTGTGTTTCCCTTTGCAGACCTGGTCTCTGTGTTTCCCTTTGCAGGTCTGGTGGTTCCCTGTGCAGATCTGGTGTTTCCCTTTTCAAATCCAGTCTCTGTTTCCCTTTGCAGATCTGGTGATTCCCTTTGCAGATCCAGTCTCTGTTTCTCTTTGCAGATCTGGTGTTTCCCTTTGCAGATCCAATCTCTGTGTTTCCCTTTGCAGTTCCAATCTCTGTGTTTCCCTTTGCAGATCCAATCTCTGTGTTTCCCTTTGCAGATCCAGTCTCTGTGTTTCCTTTGCAGATCCAATCTCTGTGTTTCCCTTTGCAGATCTGGTGTTTCCCTTTGCAGATCCAGTCTCTGTTTCCTTTTGCAGATCTGGTGTCCCACGAGCAGAAGCTGTCGGAGAGCTTGGACACTGCCCTGACCTCGGCTCTCAGCTCCATGCCCTCGTTCACGGCCAAGCTGATGAAGAGCCAGCAGCAGGCTCCAGGAGAGGGAGGCTGCAGCAGTTCCTGGAGCGTGGGCACAGTCCTTGGTGAGCAACAGGCGCCTCTGGATCGCCTTTGGGAGCTGCAGGAGAGCTGGGGCTGGGTTAACAGGGAGCATTGTGCAGCCTCTTCAGACCCCAAAGTATTGTATATTCCATGTAAAAACATTGCACTGTGGCCCAGCAGGGTTTCCTTCACAATCCTTGCTGCTTTCTCAGCAGTTTTGATTATTTATTCTCCCACTGAGGCAGCCTAGGCCTTGCTGACCCCCAAAAGCTGTGGGATGCCCACGGTCAGAGCACGAGTCCCCTGATTTTCCCATGTTCTTGGCTGTCACTTGTCCGTGCTGCCCCAGGATGATTCGGGATGTGTTGTGCTCGGGCACAGTGCTCAGCCTGCTCCAGGTTAGTTCAGGCTGCTCCCAGAGCTCTGCAGTTTGGGCTGAGTGGGTCAGTGTTGCCCTGTGGAGCAAGCTGGGAGCTGCTACGTGGGTAAGGAACGAATCTGGTGTGGAGGTGCTGCTGGAGAGGTGTGAATCCAGCAAATACTGCAGCCTTCCAGTGCTTGAAAGGGCCTCAGAAAAAAGAGGGAGAGTCACTTTTTACACAGGCAGAAAATGACAGGACAAGGGGGAATGTTTGTAAGCTGAAAGAGTAGGTTGAGATGGGATACTGGGGAGAAATCCTTCCCTGTGAGGGTGGGCAGGCCCTGGCACAGGTGCCCAGAGCAGCTGTGGCTGCCCCTGGATCCCTGGCAGTGTCCAAGGCCAGGCTGGACAGGGCTTGGAGCAGCCTGGGACAGTGAAGGTGTCCCTGCCATGGCTGGGGTGGGATGGGATNTGGGGTGGGATGGGGTGGGATGGGGTGGGATGGGCTTTATGATCCCTTCCAACCCAAACCGTTCCGTGATTCTTTGAAACACCACACAGCACCTGACCCTGAGCAGGTCACAGCACAGCATCCCAGGCCAGCCAGCTGTGTGTGTGCCCAGAATCCCAGCAGGACTGAGTGTCCATAATCCAGGCTGCTGAGCCCTCCCTGTTCTCCTCCCACCTGCTGCCCAGCCACACTCATCCAGCTGTGTACGCATTCCCAAAATTATTTCTTTGGGGTGCAGGGAGCCATTGAGCCTTCAGGTGTCCCTCCACAAACAAATGTCCAACGCTGGCTTCTCTTCCCATGGGTGAGGCTCTGCCTGCTCATGGCTTAGAAGGGGCTTCAGAGGGACCAGGTGACCCCGGGAAAGGGCTCTGTCTGTCTGTCTGTGTCTGTTTCTGCCTCTCTCCCCTCCCCAAGCAGCTTTCACAGTTTTGCAGTGACATTCAGCTATTTAGCTTTTTCCTGCCCCTTCTAAAAGTGCTGCTGTTTGAGAGCTGTCTGAGTAGCCCTTGATGGCTCGTGTGTGACAGGAATGCAAAGTGATACCTAAAGCGTTTCTCTGGGGAATCACCGCTTTTAATCCTGTCGGAAAAGCGGGAGGGAGGATGATTTAGTCTCAGTAAAAGTGAAAAGCCCTTTCTTACAGTCATCTGTCCTCAATTAAAAGCCTGATGGTGCAAGTGCTGATGTGATCCATCCCTTTCTGAGCACAGCCTGCCCTGGAAGCTGAACCATTCCCTTTCCTTATGGCAATGACAGGAAAGTGCCGCGTCCTGAGTCACAGCAGTGCCCGAAATCTGCAGGGACTGGGACCCTTGGCAGGGCTGGGCACGGAAGGGATGGCCCAGCCTGGACCCTTGGCAGGACTGGGCACGGAAGGGATGGCCCAGCCTGGACGTCCCACACTCCCTGCCTAATCCATTTCTTCTGTCCCCTTTTTTTATACTCTGAAGCTGTGCCAGGAGAGGTTTAGGGTGGACATGAGGGGGGATTTCTTCACAGAAGGGGTGATTAGACATCGGAAGGGGCAGGGCAGTGGTGGAGTCACCAGGAAAGACTGGACCTGGTGGCGTTGTGTCCCAGGCTGGACTCAGTGATCTTTTCCAACCTGTTTGATTCTGTGCTTCCGCATTTGCAGAGCACGGCAGGAGCAGCCAGACCCAGGGATGTGCTTCCTGCGGCAAATCCTTCTCCTGCTACTTCAAAGCCGAGCCCGTGTACCAACTCCCCTGCGGGCACCTCGTGTGCCGGCCCTGCCTGGCCGAGCGCCAGAAGGCTCCGGCGTCGCCCATCCACTGCGGGAGCTGCAAGAGGGCCGTGGCCACGCACGACGTCAGGAGGGTTCACTTCTGAGGATGAGGAGGAGCTGCCGTTCCCGGTGTCCGCTCAGATCCGCCCGAGGATCCCCGAATCCGCCGGGAGGCCCGGGGAGAGCCCGAGAGCGGAGAGGACTCGGTCTTGTGCTTCAGAGTAGCGGGGGGTGGGGGGATAGAGCCGGAGCCTGAGGATAACAAAAGCCATAGCTTCTTTATCAAGGAATATGTATTTATCCAGGACTGGTCTCCACCACTGCCCCGGGGCTCAGAGGTTTAGCACAGGTGCCTTTTCGGAGCAGCTCAGCTTCCCTGCGAGTTCACACCACGTTCGACCAGCAGCCACCCAGTTGTGGAGCAGGTAAAGTCCTCGTGAGTGACAACACACAAAGCCCCCTCTGACTTCCTCCCCTTCCCCACCTCACCCTCCCCTCCCCGCCGGGAGCGTGTCCCTCATCCTGGAATCGACAGCGAGAGGCCGTGGTGGAGGTGTGAGGAGCTGGCAGTGATCTCACCCTGCTCATCCAGACTCTTGTAGAAAAGCCATCCCATCCCACCCTCTCGGTTGATGTCGTGTGACCGGCCCAGCTCCTGGCTGGCTGATAGACATTTAAGCCTTAATAAAAATGTTTAAAGTCAGGTTTTCTCTCTGTGGCTCCTAATTGGTCTCATCCTGGGGCTTAATGATGTCGTGGAGTGAATCTCTTGCCGGAGGAGGAATAAATGGGCTGGAAAAAGCCAAACCCACCATGGAGGAGCTGCAGACCTGGGGGTTCAGAGGGGTTGTGGCAGCAGCCTCATGGATCCCAGGGCTGAGACAGACACCTGCACCCGTGGGGGTCTGGGCTTCAGAGAGCTGCTCAGGAAAACGCCAGACAAAAACGACTTGGATGTGTTCTCTCCTGGGTGTTCCAGGGTAAGGTGACATCAAAGGGTTTGTCACCTCTGCAACCCCCTGCTGGTGCCACTTAATTGATGTTCTGGGCCATAATGAGCCTCCAGCTGACTCAGCTTACCGTGGTCACACCTTTATTTGCTCTCAAAAGGCACCTGAGCAACATTGTCGTGTTCCTGGCACGGGAAGGAGCTGCTCATCCTCTGGAACGCAGCTTTGCCCTGGCCCCACGCTGATCCTGCTCCCCGTCTGCGTCAGCAGGAGTTCACAGGCCCTCTCCAGTCGGCGCAAAAATAGAAAATCACGCGTCTTAAAATAATAAACGCTTAGAAAATAGGCACAAAATTCCTAAAAACCCCATGATTCGGAGGCAGTAAATGCACTTCATTGCAGTGGTGGTGCTGTGTTTGCAGTGAGCCATCCCGGGGTGATTCAGCTCTCACACCTCCTCCAGGGAAGGGAGGAGGATGGATGGCTGCCTCTGGATCCATCCCCATCGCCTTCTCCAGCCCTGGCAAAGCTTGGGTGCTCCAACACAACCCAAAGCCGCCAGATCTGACACGTTCCTCCAGTGGCCAGAAGTTCTTTGTGGTGTCCTGAGAGTGGGCAGTGAGCTGGGTGGGAGCTGTCTGCCAAATGATCTCCAGGTTCCCTTTGTCCTGCAGGGAGGGGCAGGAGCCAGCACGGAGCAGGGCTTGGGAGGGATGGGTGGTGTAGAGACATCAGCCCTGCACGGAGGAGGGCTTGGGAGGGATGGGGCAGTGTAGGGACATCAGCCCTGCACAGAGCAGGGCCTGGGAGGGATGGGGCAGCGTAGGGACATCAGCCCTGCGCAGAGGAGGGCTCGTCCCCACCTCATGGCAGGTTTCTCACAGCCTTCACCTCCCAATTTCTCGTGCTGCTCAACCCTCTGGGGCCCTTTGGCAGCACATTTCACCTGCTGTGGGTCCAGGGATGAGCTTCCCTCTGCACCCACACCGTGGAGCTCAGGAAGTGATTCGCCCCAAGCAGGCCCAGAGACACTTCAGAGACACAGTCAGAGCAGTGGGGATTTGCTTTATTCGGTGCAGGCTGTGGGGATTCACTCCTCCAAACACACACACCCAGCACTGCCAACACACAATATTATGGGTAACACTCATGAATATTCATCACATTCCCCGGGATAGGAGTGGTTATACAAATCATATCTGGGCAATCATTAATATCATTAGCTGTGTGCCACGCATGCATTGTGTGTCCTGGTGGTCTTTGGGGGTCTGCTCGTGATGAAGATCTGTGGTCTTCATCACAGAGCACTTTTCACCTTTCTCTCTGGAGCATGGGCAGTCCTTGGTGGGTGATTCAGGGTTTCTGTGCTGGCCTCAAACAGGTTCTTGTCCCTCTTACCTTGACAAGATTAAGGGAATCCTGTTTTTTCTAGGTTTTAGAATTCACATATTCTGTTTCTTAACTTGAGTTACCTATTGCCCAGCCCTTTCTCAGAAGGACCACAGGCTCCAGCCGCGTGGGAGTCCCCAATCCCAGGGCACCGAAACCCCAAGGTGCTGGGCTGGGTGGTGAGTGACACAGAGCCAGAAATTCCCATGGGTTCCCCTGTCTGGACCCACAGCAATCCCCCTTCAGCTCCCATAGGGATGCCACTAGCAAATTTATTCCCAGCAGCCAGCCTGGCTTCTCCCTGGGTGGTGGGGAATGGCCTTTGATTGTGGCCTGAGCAATTTCCACTAATGCTGTCCTGCAAGCATTTTCTTGGGGAAATCCATCCCTTGCTGGTCAGTGACCTCCTGATGTGACATCCACATCCCAGCAGGATGGATTTGACCATGGAAATGATCAAAGCCAATCCTGACGCTGGCTGTGCTGCTTTTAAAGAGGCATCAAAGCTGTTTTCCAGCTGTCAGGGAGGCAGAGCAGCATCTTTATCCGAGATGGGAGAGGAGGAGGTGCCTGCTGGGGCAGGAGGTGCAGGATCCCCCTCCCCACAGCCCCCAGCCATTAACCCCCTGTCAGCCACGGGGTCACGGTGACAGTGCCGTGCCAGTGACAGATCCATTTGAGGAGCATTAGTGCTCCCAGGCAGGAGCAGGGAGCTCTCCCTCTCCAGCCTGACCCTCTCCGTGCCCCCAGCGCATCAGGGATGTGCTCAAGAAGTGTCTCCTTCCCTGCTGCATCTCCTTCCAGCCACGGCCAAGGCAGGAAAATGCACAAATCAGTGAAATCCATCCCATTTCCCAACATCCCCTAATTTATCCTGATTAAATATCATCACTCTTATTTTTCCTGGTTAAGTTTTGGCACGGGGAGCTCTCCGTGCTGCAGCCAAGCAGAGTCACCTCCGTGCTCTCTCCTGCCTCCGAAAGGGCTCTCACAAACCTCGCTGGGGCTCCGCAGCTAACGAAGCTCCTGCTGTTAATGAAGGAAGGGGGAGGTTTAGGTTGGATATTAGGGAAGGTTTCTTCGCAGAAAGGTGATCAGGCACTGGCACAGCTGCCCAGAGCAGTGGTGGTGTCCCCATCCCTGGAGAGATTTAAAATCCATGTGCATGTGGCACTTGGGAACATGGGTTAGTGGTGACCTTTGGCAGTGCTGGAGGACTCGATGGCCTTGGAGAGCTTTTCCAGCCTTAACCATAATTCCATGATCTCTGTGGCTGAGCCCCTCTGGCAGCCCCACCCTTTACCAGTGCCTGTAAGAGCTGGGGCCGAATTTTGGCTGAGCAGGGGGGAGATTTGAGGGTGCTGCCCCATTCCCAGCCTGGGTCAGGCCTCTGGGGCTTCCCTCATTCCCAAGGGGAGCCAGGATAGGGATGGGAACCACTGCCGGCCCTGATGGATGCTCAGCACCGACCCCACCCCGTGTGTGCCATTAGGAAATCAGCGCTAACGAAGGCGCATCCTTTGGGGCCACGGGAAGAGCCTGGGGAAGAGCAGGAATGCGGCAGTGCAAATCCCGTGCTGGAGGCACAAAGAAGGACCCTGGGGCTGGTGCTGGAGGATTTGGGGTGGGACTTTGAGTAATCCCAAAGCCTCGGTTGTGGGGCACAGCAACACCCCAGGTCCCACGGAGCATCACTGGATGTTCCCACCTGGCCCTGCCCACCCCAGTGAAACCCGGGATCACTTATCTATCCCACGACTCACCCCAGGTGATCCCAATATTTCCCTCCCCAAAACCCCCTTGTTGTGTTTTCCACCCGTTTTTCCCTCCCCATTCCCACCTCATCCTCCCCTTGATTCCCATAAGTGATTCTGCGTTGCGGCTGCGGAGCCTCTGCAACTCGGAAAAACATTTTATTAACCTTCCTTGACTTTAAAGAGCATAATTACATTTTAATCTCATATTCCTGCGTTATCATTCCAGACACAGAGTCATTTGAATGCAGATCGTTCCCGGCTAATGTAATTTTACGATACAGTAATGAAGAGACGGAGCAGGAGCGCGTAACACCCAATTTAGAGCTGACATTTGGGGTTCTTTTAAAGAAAAGTTTTCCCAGCCGAGGGCTTTTGCGTCCTCCTCGGCCCTGCAACGTAAGTGGGTTTGGGCTCCCGCTGTGAAGGGATGGCTTTGGATGGGGAAACGAGGCTGGTGCTAATGATGTTGGTCATTAAATCCCCCACGGCTGCCCCACGTGGGTGATTCAGCGTCACGGGGCAAATTTGGGAACTCGCCGCTCCCTCGGTCCTGGGGACAGCTGAGTCAGGGGTCGTGGCTGCCTTCACCCCCCTCGGGGGCAGGAAATCACCCCAGCAAAAGCCCCAAACCCCACGCCTGTCACCCCCCAGGTCGATCCGTGCTCCAAAATCTCACGGCAGGGGTTGGGAGCAGCCTGGGACCCCCCAGGATTGACACAGAAAATGTTTTCCCTGCGTGCCTCAGTTTCCCTCGAGGGTCAATATGATGCTCTAGGGTTCAGCCCCCTCCAGCATCGCTCCCTGCTTCCTGTGGAGCTTTTCGAAGTGCTTGGGGTTTTCCAGGGAGGGTTGCAGTGGATCACAGTTTCCTTTGGGATGCTCGAGCAGAGCAGCCCCTTCCCCACCCAGGGTACCACCATCCATCCCCCTTGCTCCAGCCAGGGCTGGGGTGTTGATGCAGCAGAAAAGAGATGTTAATGAGGGAGAGAAAATGAGGGAAACTAATGAGGGGCAGGGCAAAAACGCATTCAGCCACCCCAAGGTATGTCCAGGCTGATTTTTATGGTTCTCTGCCTCAATTCCCCACCTTATGTGAAGATGAGTAAAGGATAAAACCACTCCAGAAACTGTCCCACATTGTCCATCCCATTCCCAGCCCCCCCAAACAAACCCCTCCTGATTGCTGTGAGCCAATCCCAGCATTTTTGGGGGGAAGGAGAGAGCAGCTGCTCACAGGCACCCGATTCCCCTCTGCATAGTAATTTCACATTGTTGAGATTGCCCTTGGAAAAGGGATCTGGGACCGAACCCCGATGCTGCAGCCCAGCCCTCGGGTTTTGGGGTGGTTTTGTGCACCCAGGGTTCTCTCCCAGTCCCAATCCCAATATTCCCCTCCAGCATCTCTTCCCGGAGCAGCATCAGTCAAACCAGCAACCCCCAAAGCAGAATCCTTCCCCAATCCTTCCCCAGCATCCCTTCCGACCAGGATCCCTTCCCGAACCGGCAGCCTCCAAATAAACAACCCTCCCTGAAGCAGTACCTTCCAAACTCTCATCCCTCCAAATAAACAACCCTCCCGAAAGCAGCACCCTCCAAACTCTCATCCCTCCCCAAACCAGCATTTCTCCCAGACGAGCATCCCTCTGAAACCAGCACCTCTCCCAAAATCTTCATCACTCCAGACAAGCATCGCTCCCAAACCAGCGCCCCTCCCAAAATCCACGTCCTTCCCAAAATCACATCTCCCAAATGAACATCTGCCCCCAAACCCGCATTCCTCCCCAAACCTTCTGAAGGATCATGCCTACCTAAACCCACCCCCAGCCCCTCCAGTGCCCCTTCCCAAGCCCACCCCAGAACTGGCCCGTGCCCCTCGGAGGAGCCAAGGGTGGCATTCACCAGCCCCGAGTGCTGCTGCACTGAATCATCTCAATTACAGATTTGCTTGGATGCGATTTGGGAGAGAAAAAAAAAAAAAGAAAAAAAAAAAAAGGACAGGGAAAAAAACAAAAAAGAAAAAACAACAAAAAAACCCAACCCATCCCTCTTCTTCCTCCTCCTCCTCCCCTGGGAAGGGGCGATGGCAGCATAAATAGCAGCGCTCTCAGCACGGCGCCAGACGCAGCTGGAGCAGCTTCCCCTGGCACCATGGCAGAGCCTTCGCTGCCCCTCTCCTTCCTCTGCCTCCTCGCCCTGTCCTCCGCCTGCTACATCCAGAACTGCCCCCGGGGCGGGAAGCGAGCGCTGCCCGACACAGCTCTGCGACAGGTACGGGACGGGATGGGCACCTCGGGACACGGGATGAGCTTTGGAGGGACAGAGTGGCTCTGGGGGTGCAGGGGCTCCCTGTCACCTACTGGCACTGTTGGCCGTGCCACGCTCCCGGGGCAGTGCGAGTTTGGGGATGGCAGAGGGACGTGCCCAGGGGCACACGTGCCACGCTCCCGGGGCAGTGCGAGTTTGGGGATGGCAGAGGGACGTGCCCAGGGGCACACGTGCCACGCTCCCGGAGCAGAGCGGGTTTTGGGATGAGGTTTTTGGACATGCCCAGGGGCACACGATGGGCAGTGGCAGAGAAATGACTCTCCGAAGTGCTGTTGGCACCTCGAGGAGTAGGGCTCAGAGAGCCCTGCTGCGCTGGGGGGGAGCAGGACAGGACAGCGCATGGAGAGGGGACAGCGAGGACATGGGGGGCACAAGGTCACACTGCTGGTGGCGGCCACCAGCGCTGGTGGCAACGTCGCNCCGTGCCACGCTCCCGGGGCAGTGCGAGTTTGGGGATGGCAGAGGGACGTGCCCAGGGGCACACGTGCCACGCTCCCGGGGCAGTGAGAGTTTTGGGATGCGGGTTTTGGACATGCCCAGGGGCACACGTGCCACGCTCCCGGGGCAGTGAGAGTTTTGGGATGCGGGTTTTGGACATGCCCAGGGGCACACGATGGGCAGTGGCAGAGAAATGACTCTCCGAAGTGCTGTTGGCACCTCGAGGAGTAGGGCTCAGAGAGCCCTGCTGCGCTGGGGGGGAGCAGGACAGGACAGCGCATGGAGAGGGGACAGCGAGGACATGGGGGGCACAAGGTCACACTGCTGGTGGCGGCCACCAGCGCTGGTGGCAACGTCGCACCTCCAAGGGCTGGCAGAGGGGACGGTGGGGAGCTGCTTTGGGTGCCAGGAGGGTTTTTGGGGTGCGGGCACTGAGGCAGCTCCTTCCCGCAGTGCATGCCCTGCGGCCCCGGGAACAGAGGGAACTGCTTCGGGCCCGGCATCTGCTGCGGAGCGGAGCTGGGCTGCTACCTGGGCACGGCGGAGACGCGGCGCTGCGCCGAGGAGGACTACCTGCCCTCGCCGTGCCAGGCTGGCGGGCAGCCCTGTGGCGCCGGGGGCCGGTGTGCCGCTCCGGGCATCTGCTGCACCGCCGGTAACCGGGGGGGATAGGGGATTTGGGGTGGGTGGGGGTCCCGGTGGGATGGTAAGGGACAGAGCTTTACAGGTTGGTGAACTCTACTCTTGGTGGTGGTGTGGGTGAGTCTTGGGGAGGGGAAACTGAGGCATGGAGTGGCCGCGGTGTTGGCGCCAGTCGGAGATAATTTGGGACAGTTGGATTCAGTGGGGAAGAAATTGTTCCCTGTGAGGGTGGGGAGGCCCTGGTGCCCAGAGGAGTCCCTGGATCCCTGGCAGTGTCCAAGGCCAGGCTGGACAGGGCTTGGAGCAGCCTGGGACAGTGGAAGGTGTCCCTGCCCATGGCAGGGGGTGGCACTGAATGGTCTTTAAAGGTCCCTTCCAGCCCAAACCATTCTGTTTCTAAAGGATTGGGCTCAGAGCTCCTTCCTGACCCTCCATGAGTTTTCCCAGCCAGGCACACTCAGCTTCCCTAACGTGCTGGAAAATCCGTGCCACCCCCAATCCCTCCTTAACAAAACTGGAGCTCGAGCTGTGCGGGTCCCCCCAGCTGCCACCACCCCCTTCCCCAGCTGAAAACAACCCCCTGGTGCCCCAAATAACCTTTTCCATCGGCACGTTTCGCTTCCTGCGGCAGAGACGTGCGCCATGGACACGGGCTGCCTGGACGAGGGCAGCGATGGCGCTCAGGAGGCGGCGGAGGAGAAGAACCTGACGGTGCTGGACGGCTCGGCCGGAGATCTGCTCCTCAAGCTCATGCACTTGGCAAACCGACAGCAGCAGCAGCAGCAGGGCAAGCACCCCCTCCTCTGAGCCGGGGCGTGGGGTACCCCCCTCACCCTCACCGACAGCCCCAGCCCGGCACTGTACATACGAGACCCAATAAAAGTCCTCGTGCACTGTGGTGGCCTCGTCCTGGGCGCTGGGGATGGGTCATGGGGGCTCCAGGGGATCAGGATTGGGGTGCTGGAGGGTCTTCATGGCCCTGGCCCCAAATCCTTGCGGAGTGCGGGTGGTTTGGCTCTCGTCCGCAGCGGTTTGGGTGGGATTTGGCCCCATCCTTGTGGCTCCCAGGGGAAGGAGCCCAGGTGGAGCTGGAATTTGGGATCTGGAGGTTGAGTCCCACCCAGGAGCCTGGGCAGCTCCCCCAGCCCCAGGAGGCTGGGGACAGATGGGATGTGCCACCGTCACCTTACCTTGAGCCCAAGCCCTTCTTTGGGGCAGATTCGGGGCCTCGCTGCCTTCAGCAATCAGCACATCTACTAAAGATGATAAAAAGTAACGAAAAGCACCCCAAATCCCCCAAAACAGTGAGGTTTGGGCTCCCAGCTCCATACACCCTCTCCAGGGCTGCTCTCACCTTTCCCCATCCCCTCCGGACACCGATGGCAGGATCAGTCCCCGTTACCCCACGGTCATCCCCCAAAATTTGGGGTACTGTAATCCCAACCCTCTCCCAGCTCTCTTACCCTGTGGGGTCCTTGCTCCGAGGTCTCTCCAGCCTGGGACTGGCCACGGCACAGGGGACAGCCTGTCCTTTATACTGTCCCTGAGGGAGGTGACACCTCCGGGGAGGTGGAGCTCCCTGACACCGGCGGGATCCATCCTGCAGCTCCTCGCACCCTGCAGGGCATGCAGGATTGATCCAGCACCTGCTTCCCACAGCCAGCATCTTACCCCCGCCCCGGGTGATCCCAAATCACCCCAAAATCGTTGGGAAAGGGGTGACACCAGCATGGATGGGGGACTCTGAGGTGGGATGAAGGAATTGGGCTTTCAGCCCAGCCCTAGCACTCGGATTTTTGTGAGATGCAGGATGTGAACCCCAACATTCCTGCAGCACCAGGGACGGGGGGCTGAGCTGGGACAAAGCTCCATCTGATGCACACCTCAAAATCAGGATGTCCAGTCCACGAAAAGCACCAGGGGCTGACCATTGGGTTATTTTCCCCACTTGTTTTCCTGAATCACATCCTGCGGGGTCTGGGCACCCCTGGAACAGCTGTAGGGGCTCTGGGATGACAGTTCCCCCTCCATCCTGTGCTGCAGCCGGAGCTGAGCCGGTGGGACAGCACACAGGAGGTGCTGAGCCCCATTTCCACCCCATTAACATGGATCCCAGTGCCTGCCGTGTCCCCAGGGACTGTGGCTGTCCCCGGGACAGGGACCCGGCTGCCCTCACACCAGCCGCGCTAAGTGGTGGATTTTGAAGCAAGCCAGAGGGACAGGAAAAGGTCACGGCTGTCTGGCTCTGGGCTGCCTAATTCCCAGTTAAGCCAGTGCAGGGTAATGATCTCGATGGACGTCAAGTTCTGTCCTCAGCAGGGAAATGTATTCAAGCCGGGAAGCTCTAATTGGGATAAGGAAGGCGAGGGACCGGGGTGAGCAGGACCCTGGGTGGCTGTGTCAGCCTTCGGCCTCATCCTGCTCAGGGAGGAGGCAGGCTTTGTCTGCTGGTGACAAGGCTCAGGGCACCACATTCAATCGCTGTGTGCAGCTCTGAGAAGCAGAGGGGAAATTTCGGGTTTCAGGCCTTTTCCTGGGAGGTTTGGTGCTCTCAGGTGGCTGTGGGGCTGTTGGATGAACGTGAGAGGGATGGGCTGGGTGTCACCATCATCCCCGAGCGGGGTGAGCCCAGTGCTGAGCACCCCCAAAGGCCGGGCACGGGGGTGTGGATAGGATCCATGAGGGCATTCCCCATCCCAGATCCCACGGATGACCCCACAGGATATGGGGCTGCTTCCTCACCCCCAAAGGGATTTGAAGCCAAGGCAAGCACGTGCCCCTCTCGCCCTGCTCCTGGGTGGACACATCCCACCTGGAGCCTTCCTCCACCCCACAGGGGTTCCCAATGGGACACACCACAGCTCAGCAGCCCTAAGTGGCTGCCAGGGAAGGGCCCCAAGCCCCAGACTCCATCCACACCCTCCACATGTTCATCTGGATCTATCCACACCCTCCACATGTCCATCCGGCTCCATCCACACCCTCCCCACGCTCCCGCCGCCGCCGGACTCATCACGGAGGAGAAAACCGACACCTTGTCCTTGACCTCACGTCCTCGACCTCCGGCTATTAGCCGAGCCCTCTGCTGCGGGAAGCAATGCCTTGTGGTTTTTAAGGAGCACGGGTGACGCCGGTGCCAGAATCCCTAAGTAGGAGCCGGGACTATAAATACGGGGCCAGCGGTTGGGATGAGCAGCCAAAAATCCCCATCCCGCCACCATGTCCTGCAAGGCTCTGGCCCTCTGCCTCCTGGGGCTCCTGGCTCTCTCCTCCGCTTGCTACATCCAGAACTGCCCCATCGGGGGCAAGCGCGCCGTGCTGGACATGGACATCAGGAAGGTACGTCCTGGAGGGCTTGGAGCACTCCCAACCCCATCCTTCTCTTCTCCCAACCTTTTTCCCCCCTCTCCCCGAGCAGTGCCTGCCTTGTGGCCCCCGGAACAAGGGCCACTGCTTCGGGCCCAACATCTGCTGCGGGGAGGAGCTGGGCTGCTACATCGGCACCTCGGAAACGCTGCGCTGCCAGGAGGAAAACCTCTTGCCCACGCCCTGCGAGTCGGGACGCAAACCCTGCAGCTCCGGCGGCAGCTGCGCCGCTCCCGGCATCTGCTGCAGCACCGGTGAGAGCGGCACGGGATCCCGGGGTTCCTGTCATGGGATCCCAGGATTACTCTCATGGGATCCCGGGGTTCCCATCATGGGGTCCTGGGATTCCTGTCATGGGATACCGGGATTCTTGTTACGGGGTCCTCGCACGCCCGGGAGGGAATTCAGGGTTCTGCAGAACAGTGGGAGAGGGGATGATGCCCAGGGGATCATCTTTGTCCCATCCGTATGTCCATCCATTGCTCCCGTGCTACATGACCTATCCAGACTCAAAGGAAGGGATGAGACTAGGAGGTTTTGGGTGGGGGAACGCAGACAGCAACCAAATTTTGGGGGCTGAGCAAGCACAGGCCCCACATCCCCTCCTGCTCATTAGTCTTCCACAACTCCCACCCTCCTCCCTAAATTAAACTACCAGAGATCCCATTATAAATCCCAGGAAACCTCAGAGAATGATGTGAATGTGAGCTCACTAAACCCCAGGGCTGGGGGGGCTTTGGCGTCTGTTTAGGGGATCTCTGGGGGCTGTTTTGGGGGGTCCCTCTGGGGTCTTTTGGGGGATCTCCACGGGCTGGTTCAGAGGGTCCCGGGAGGCTGGTTCAGGTATCTCTGAGGGCTGGTTCAGAGGGTCCCAGGAGGCTGGTTCAGGTATCTCTGGGGGCTGTTTGGGGGGGTCCCTGGGGGCCGTTTTGGGGGATCTCTGGGGGCTGGTTCAGAGGGTCCCAGGAGGCTGGTTCAGGGATCTCTGTGGGCTGTTTCAGGGGGTCCCCAGGGGCTGTTTTGGGGGGTCCCTGGGGTCTGGTTGGTGCTGTCTGGTTTCACACCACGCTCCCCCCTCTATCCCCTCAGAGGGCTGTAGCACTGACCCATCCTGTGACCAGGAGATGCTGTTTGTGTAGCCCTCCCGGGAGAGAATCCGCAGGATCCTGCATCCATCGTGGTCCCAGCCCTGCCTCAGGCTGGGAACAGCCGAGCCAAGGGCTGTGACTCAGACTGAAGTGATGAGCTTAATCAGAAATAAAACTTGTACAGAAAAACAACTCAGACAGAAGTCCGTGGGTTTTGTGCGCTCGCCTGGCTTAGGTGCCGGCTCGGGAGGACAGAAAAAGACACTTTTAGAAAAAAGTGTAAGTAAAAAGTGAGGATTTCAGGTCAGTTTTGTGAGGGGAGGAGGGAGAGGGAACTGCAGACCATGGCGGAACTACAGCAAACTCCAGGCTCAATGCTGGGCAGCCCAAAACCAGAGGTTTTAGGACAAAGCTGAGAGTGTGCGATCCCAACAACCCAAAATCACCCAAGTCACTACAATTTTAGCTACACCTTCAGCTCCAGATGATAAATAAGGCTGGAGGGAGGAATGAGGAGACACCAGAAATCCTGGATCATTCAGACACATTTTCTTATTCAAACACAACAAGAGATGTGCAAAGGAGGGTTCAAAGTGTGAAATCAAGAGGAACAATAAATTCCTTCCCCAACAGCAAAAAAGAGAAAGGTCAGTGTTTCCTACAAATCCATTCTGCCCTCGTTTGCCTGTGGAAGCCATCCAGAGGAGCTGACAGCAGGGAGATCAGAGCCAGGCTCTGCCTCTGGACTGCTCCTGCCTCTCCCCACACGCTGTGTGAAGGCAGGAGGGATCCAAACACGTGGGAGGTGGGATCACAGGCACAGAAACAGGCACGCAGGGCTGAGCCAGGCTGCTGGAGCCTCCCAGCTTCCCCCTCACCCCACTTCCCGCAGGCATTAACCCTTTGGAAGATGCACAGCCACACTTGTGGCCTCTCTCCACCATTCTGTGGTCAATGTATACATTCAGAGGAAGAATCTGTGCTGTCTGGGGGGGCTCTGGACACAATCCAGGCTGGGAGCCCCATCCCAGGGCTGCTATGACAACACCGTGCGCTTCACGATCCGCCCCTCCTTGTCGATGGCGAAGTTGTAGTTCTGCGGGTTGTCCAGGCACTCCTCGATCCGTGCCTCCAAGTTCTCGGGGGTGATGAAGTTCTTGGCTTCCTCCTGAACCGAAGGACAAGGATTACCCCCCTCAGGATTATCCCAACCTGTTCCCGGAGCTCTGGCTCAACCTCTCCCATCCACGCGCTGTCAACACCCCTGGAGGGTGCCGACGCTTGTGTTCCCAGCTGCCAACTGAGAAATCTCTGGAAAACAAGCCCACGGCTTCCCTCACAGGGAATGCTGGCAGCCTGGCTCCCAGGAGGCACCAGCTGCTCTTACCTGCAGCTGGAGAACCTCCTTCTGCTTCTCCTCCATGAAAGCCTCCATTTTCCTGGCCTGTTTCTCTGTGATCTCTAACTGCTTCCTCTTCTGCTCCTCCTCTTCTTTCCTGAGTCTCTCCTCTCTGCCAGACAGAAAGGAAAATCTGATGGATGAGGTGACACATCCATCCTCAGGAGAGCAGGAGGCTGCCCGGGGCACCTTGACTCAGCCCTCAGCAGCAAAAGGCACAGGAATCACAATCGCACCAAAGGCAGATTTATTTAAAGAGGTCACAATTTCCCAGAATCACAGAATCAATTAGGATGGAAAAGACTTTGTCCTCCTGTCCTGTCCCAGGCTGACCAGGAGCAGAGCCTGACCCCCTCCTGGCTGCACCCTCCTGTCAGGGACATGCAGAGAGTGATAAGGTCTCCCCTGAGCCTCCTTTTCTCCAGGCTGAGCTCCCCCAGCTCCCTCAGTCTTTCCTCACAGGACTTGTGTTCCAGACCCTGCACCAACCTTGGTGCCCTTCACTGGACACACTCCAGCATCTCCACATCCTTCCTAAATTGTGGAACCCAGAACTGGACACAGCACTCGCAGTGCAGCCTCACCAGTGCCAAGCACAGGGGAAGAATTACTGCCCTGGTCCTGCTGGCCACACCATTCCTGATCCAGGCCAGGTGCCACTGGCCTTCTTGGCCACCTGGGCACAGCACTGGCTCATGTCCAGCGTGCCATCAATCAGTCCCCCAGGTCCCTTTCTGCCTGACCACTGTCCAGCCACTCTGTCCCCAGCCTGTGGCACTGCAGGGGTTGTTGTGGCCAAAGTGCAGGACCTGGCACTTGGTCTTGTTGAACCTCAAACCCTTGGATTTAACCCCTGGATCCAGCCTGTGCAGGGCCCTCTGCAGAGCCCTCCTACCCTCCAGCAGATCCACACTCACACCAGCTTGGAGTCATCGATGAAGACATCAAACAGGACTGATCCCAGCACTGGGGGACACCACCAGCGACTGGATGAGGCACCGTTCCCCACCACTCTCTGGGCCTGCCCATCAGCCAGTTCCTATGATGCCTGATGATCTTTTGACTTTTATTTTTATACCCTTTTTATACATTTTTATACCCTTTTCCTTTCCCTGGTACCCTCTATACACACTCCTTGTACCCTGCACAAACACTCCTTGTACTCTAGCCCCACGTGTTTGTAACTCTTGCAGTCTGATGTTTAGCTCAGTTTGGGCTCTTGCAAAGTGAAAAGACCAAACATTTTTACTGTCTCAGAACCAGAGGCTCCAACCTTGGACGGAGCCTTCTCTCTGGAACATGTTTTTGTAAACTAGGCTGTATTCTTATTTGGGGGGGGTAATTAAAACAGGGGGACAATTACTTCATTTATTAAGTTTCTTATTGGGGGATTTCAGGTAGATATGCTAATTTGTGAGGTTCATAAAATTCTGTATGATTTGTATGGGGACTGCTTCTCAGCTTGTTCCACCTTTGACAAGCACACCTCGGATCCTATTAAAAACCAAAGTAGTATTCCCTTTTCCCTTCACTGCTGTGTCTGCTTCATATTTTTACCAGCTGAAAAGGCAACGCCTAAGCCAGCCAAGAGCAACCCTGCCTCTGTAAGAGTTAAGCCGGGCTCCAAACGAGTTAATTCTGCCTGAGCAGACGTCACAGGCACAAAGGGAAGCGTGTCCCTGGCTCTGCAGGGCTGTGCTGACCTGCGTGCGCGCTGCCGGGCATTCTCCTCATCGTTCCAGGCCATGAGGCGCCGGTGCTCCTCCAGCTCCTCGGCGGAGATCTGGGCAGCCAGGCGCTCCTCCCGCTTCTGCTGCTGCACCTCGGCCCTGAACTGGGCCCTGCCACAGCAGGGCGGGCACTGAGCTCCTGCCCGCGGCTCAGAGCACAGTCGGTTCTCCCAGAACAGCCCCATAGCAGAGCCAGCTCCACCACCCCGACCCACAGTGGTCCAGTCCCACCAGCCTGCCCTACCCTGCAGTATCCCAGGATTGACCTGCGCCTGTTACAAAGTGGCCCAGACCCCTCAACCCTCCCTGCCCTACAACCAGCCCCCTGCCCCACAGCAGCCCCAAACCCAACCCTCCCCTGCCCCACAGCCCCATACCCAGTCTCCCACCCCGTAGCCAATCCCACACCCAGTCACAG
>VZRL01001202.1:53365-65787 GCA_013397895.1 Origma solitaria
AAACCTGCAGCTGGAAACCTGCAGCTAAGAACCCGCAGCTGAAAACCTCCTGAAAACCTGCAGCTGTAAACCTGCAGCTGAAAACCTCCTGAAAACCTCCTGAAACCCAGGAGGGGAAGCTTTAAGGGTGCTCCTGACAGAGGACACCCCGAGGAGCTCCTGCCCCCTGGGCTGATCTGTCCTGCAGCGAAGACCTTCCCCATGTGCTGTTAACTCGGAGCAGCTGCTCGTGCTGCCTTTGCCTGAAATCCCGAGTTTTGCTGAATCACTGGGCAGTGAACAGAAATCCTTTTTTTCAGGCTGGGAGCCAGGTGGGAAGGACTCAAACTCTGCTGCTGCCGAGCTCCTGAGGCAAAACTCTCCTCAGGTTCACTGCTGTGAGGGCAGGCCTGGAGCCAGGAGACAGAGGGAAGTTTTCCACTGCTAAGGAAATTGGTTTTTTATTTTTCTTTTTTTTTTCCCCCCCAGACTTACTTAATCACCAAACGGGTGAGTAAATTAAAATGTTTACTGCAGGTGAATAAAGACCCTCTTAGTTATGATTTCAGGAGCTGGGAATGCTTCATTTTGGATTTTAAAAAATGGACCTAAGAATGCTATAATCTTTATTATGCTGTAATTCCAATTACAGCATTACCTAGCACTCCTCACAAACTCCTGCCAATTCACAGGCGAAGATGCACAGGCAAAATGCACAGGTTTGGTACCCAAAGCAGAGTTTGGGTGTTGGATCCTGCTTGATATCAGGATGGGAATCAAGCAATAACACATGGAAAGGACTTTGTGGCTGTGCTCAGCCTCCCTGGATCACTCAGTCCATCATTTGCAGCCTCACAAGGAAACCTCACCTGCTTTTACCCACACTGACAGGCCTCCAGTGTGGGTAAAATGTGACATTTTGAGAGGCTGAACAGGAATTCCCCGAACGAGGAGCGGCTTTGCAGAGAAAGGAATAAGCACCATTCACCAGAGAACCCCAAACATCATTTTCATTCATTGTCCTTCTAGGTTTCTTTTCAAAGCACCAGCTGTGTCAGCCTTTAGCTTGGGAGACAGCACAAAAGGCTCATTCCTGTTCATTCAGGAATTGTTTTTGACAAAAAAGGGAACCCAGCATTAAAGCAGCTCTTACCTCAACATGTACAGAACAATAATAATAAATACTATGACTAGGAGGGAAGACAGGGCCACCATCACAGCTATAATTGGAGTCTCGTCTGCAAGAGGAAAATAAAGGTGTGGTTATGGACATTGGAAAACATCCAGAGCCATCATTTAACAGGGCAGAGTTCTACAATTTCTGCTTGAAAAACAATTCTGATGATGATATTAGTAATAAAAACATAATAAATAATAAATAATATTAAATGATGTTGCATTTTTTTCAGTCTGAGAGTGAAGAGAGAAAAGGACCTGAATGAGCACCACCACTCCCAGGTCAGATGAAACCCTGAAACCTTCACTCAGAGCACCTTAGTCTTCTCCAGGAGTTGGTCACTGTGAAATTGTGACCTTGCAGATGAAAACAGTGATGGAAAAACTGGGACTGGGCTATTTTGGGGGTTTCCTCTGCACAACTGAATGTGCTCGTGGTGGCCCAGAGGCCACCAGCAGAAATCTCCTCTGTCAGCTGGGGACCCACAAAGTCTGCCTGAGATTAAAGGATGTTGGCTCTGATTTTCTGATATTCGTGGAGATTCGCGGAAGCTCTCAGGGAAGTCAGGCAGGAGCACGACAAGATGGCGAAAGAGCAAACTTTATTTACCAAACTTTCTTTATATATGCATTAATAATCTAACAACTATTGGTTGGCAATTTTCCACCCCTTAAAATGATAGGTTACAACCCTACAGCATCCAGTACCAAAACACAGAGATTAGAAAAGTAGAGAAATGCAACTTATCTCTATTCTCCATGAGAAAGAAAAGGAAGATTTTTAAAACAGTGCCAACTACAAAAGGATCCACAGAAGTTCTTAAGAGATCCATGACTTTGGTATAATTTATAATACGATAAGGAATTTAATATTAAAATGGGTGAAAGCTGTGGCCTTTTTAAGATCCCACAGACACTACATTTGTAACACCACCACAATTCTGCTTCCAGTTCCTTGTCAAACAGGATGAGAGGGCGAAGCTTCCTGCTGAACCTGAGATCTGAACACCTCCAGGGTGAGGTTTGGTGTGGACCAGGCTGCCCTGAGGAGCTGTGCCTGCCCTGAGGAGCTGTGGCTGCCCAGAGGAGCTGTGGCTGTCCCATTCCTGGAAATGCTCAAGGTTGGATGGGGCTTGGAGCAGGTTTGGGTTGGAAGGGACCTCAAAGATTGGCTAGTTCCATCCCCCTGCCGCGGTGAGACTGTTTACAAAAGCACGGCAAGACACAAGGGGGAATGGCTTCACACTGAAGGCGAGTGAGTTTAGATTGGATATTGGGAAGGAATTCCTCCCTGTGAGGGTGGGCAGGCCCTAGCACAGGTGCCCAGAGCAGCTGTGGCTGCCCCTGGATCCCTGGCAGTGTCCAAGGCCAGGCTGGACAGGGCTTGGAGCAGCCTGGGACAGTGGAAGGTGTCCCTGCCCATGGCAGGGATGAAATGAGATTGGTTTAAAGTCCCTTCCAACCCCAAATGAGTCCCTTTAGAATCACTGCGATGACAACGCATCCCCAACACGACCCAAGCCAAGTTTTCTCAACAGCATCACTTAATGTCAACAGCCCCACTGACTTCTGCTGTCACAGTTTTACCTCCACTGCTACTTCTTGCTGCTGGGGAGCCAGAAATTGTGACTGAACCTCCTAGAATAACCCTCCAAGTGACAGCACTTGGAAAATATTAATTACTTTATTAGTATTAACATTAATCGTAAGAATCACAGAATGGTTTGAGTTGGAAGAAACCTTAAAGATCGTCTCATTCTCCACTCCTGCCATGGGCAGGGACACCTTCCACTGTCCCAGGCTGCTCCAAGCCCTGTCCAGGCTGGCCTTGGACACTGTCAGGGATCCAGGGGCAGCCACAGCTTCTCTGGGAAATCCATTCCAGGGCCTCACCACCCTCACAGGCAAGACTTTATTCCCAATATCTAATCTACTCTCTACTATCTACTCTCCCAGTTTGAAGCCATTCCCCCTTGTCCCATCACCCCACGCTCTTGTAAAAATATATATTACTAAGTCCCATATTAATATCAGCAATATTAATATAAATATTGTTAGGAAGTCAGATGTATTCGCATTTTTTGTTTCTTTGCCCCCTGGAGCAGGGATGAGCACAAAATCAGACCCAAGCCAGGCCAGGTCCGAGGGAATTGCACTGAGCATTTCTGCAGAGGCTTAGCCGCGATTTTAAAGGCATTCCCTCGGACCTGCATCCCTTTATTCCCACGGCTGAGTGTGTGCTGACAGGAGGAGCTGCAGAGCACCATCAGAGGGCTGGGTGAGCCTGGCACAGCGAGCAGCACAGCCCAAAGCTGCACCACCCATCGGATCCAGGATGGAAACACACAGAGCTCATCCCTCCAGGAGGGAGCCAGCCCGGCTCTGCCCGCTCCTGGAGTGCTAAAGCCATGAGTAATTGCAAATATTCTCGTAGAGGTGCCAGTTCTCAGAGCTGAGAGGTGGAAAAATGTCCCTAAAGTGCTGTTCTCTTACAAGAAATGGATTTGTGTTACTGCTTGCCAACAGAATGAAGGAGAATGATAATTATTCCCATCATCTGCAGGATGGGTTTGGATGAAATCGCGTAAGTCACAGTCAATAAAGACAATTCAGGAGCAAAAAAAACCAAAAGGAAATTTCCTGAATGGCTTCTTAGGCTTTGGTCATCCAGCTCTAGGGACGTGCTGACATTCTCAGAGCAGGAACAATCTGTCTCTAATAGGACATGTACAAATTGGAATGGGATTGTTCAGCTCTAAAAAGAAAAGCCCAACAGAAATTAAGATATCAGCATGTCACCTCTTCTAAAGAGCTTGAGAGGCTTCGTAAAAGCACATTTGGAAGTTCTAGGGAGAGCTGTCTAATAGCAGAACACTTCTGGAAATGTTTTTACTGACTAAAGAGCAATGAAATATAAAATTCTTACCTCTTCTGTCAGAGTTACCTGCAGAAAAAGAAAACAAAAGTCTCTTAGCAACAAAAGAGCAAGACATTTTAATAAGTCAGGAAGGATCAAAGACCAAGACAGGAACAAATTTAGTAACTCTCATCATCTGCCTGTAAATCTTTCCTTTAAAACACCAGCTATAAAGCCAGGATGTTAGAACGAATTTCTGAGTAAGGAAAAAGGAACAAATCCCAAGTTTTTATCAGCAGAACGGGGAGCTGAAGCCAAGCTTTAACATCAATGAACACAACTCACTGCTCAGGCTGTTTAAACCCATAACCAGCAAGTCACTAGTGTAATTCATTAGCGCTTAAATACCAAGAGATAACCCTGGTGCATAATTTGAAGAGAGTGGCTGAGCCAAGAGTTCAATTACAAGCAGCTGGGCCCAGGGATGGGGGCGAGGAGCATCCAAGGATAGTCTCTACCTGCTGGGATGGATTCTCATCCAGAGGACACCGGAACAAAGCCGTGCCAGGAGAGCAGAGCCCGGCTCTGTGGGGCAATGCTGCCAGCACGGGCACCCCGTGGTGTGAGCTGGGTGTGAACAGCACAGGGCTGAGGACAATCCTTGGAGAGGGATGAACTGCCTGTACAAAGTGTCACCTTCTGCCCCAGTTCCCTTCTTGAGCACCACTTAATTCTTTCATGGCTATCACCCACATTTCCCGTTAAGACTAATGGTAAGGCAGCCCTGAAATTAATTTTGGTCCTTGACAGATTATTTGAAATGAAGGAAGAATCAGATTTGTTCTCAGGACTGACATTGAGTGAGAATGTCACTTGATGGTGCAATGGCCAATCTGTCATGGCATACACCAGGGGAGCTCACCAAAAACAGTAACCCAAGTCACAAAAAAGGCAAGAGACACAAAATCCATTAATTCAGCCCCCCACGAGCACACATCACATTACAAAATCCAGATATTAGCAGCACTTAAGGCTTTTGCCTCCATGTCTCCCATTTGAAGGCTACCTTTATTCCAAACTTGTCCCATGACTACGCCAGACTCCTTCACTCTGCACAAAACGGGGTCTCAAAAAATAAAATGAGCAAACCATAGCTGAAAAGCCACAGCTCAGCAAAGATTTCTGGTCACCTCAGCCTCTTTTTGCCTGATCACTCTTAACCTGCACTGAGCAGCCAAATGACATTTTATGAGTAGCCAAACTACTTTCCTGATGTGCCAAGACGGCAATGAGATCAGGATGGCAAGAGACAACTCTCCCTCATTTGGACCTTCCAAAGATTAAAGTTGCCCAAGTAAAGGGGAAAATTGATAATGTAAGGAGAGAATCACAGAGTAGTTTGGGTTGGAAGTAAAGATTATCTTCTGTATCTATGGACATCTTTCATTAGATGATCTTGGCCCAAACCTTTGGAAGGATAAATCTCTTCTGATCTGGGCCTTTAAAGGAATTTTACAGTTTCGTATCACCACGGAATTGGCCCCAAAGTGTTTTTTTCCTCCATTTCGGTCCGCAAAACAAAAGAAGAACAAAGAAACAAACCCAGGGGCAGGGTGACCTGGAGAAGAAGAGGTGGGGGAGATGCTTACCATTGTGGGAAGCAGAAGAGGTCTCTTGCGTTGTCACCGCCACGCTGAAGTTCCTTTCCGTCGTCTCCGCCTCCGTGCTGGGGACAGTGGCGCGTGGCACCGATGGCGTCGCGCTGGGGAGCAGGGACGGGGCTGGAGGCACAGGCACGGTCGTCCCCGGGCTGGAGGAGGCATTGAGGCTGCCGGTGGTGGCGTTGGGGGTGATCCTGGCGACTGTGGTGGGAGGAGGCTTTGGCGCCGTGGTAGAAACAGTCCCCGGAGTGCTCACGTTGCGCCTGTTGGCGCTTGGCGTGGTCCCATCCTCAGGACCTGGCGTGGGAGCTTTGGTGGCGCTCCTGGGGGAGGTGGACGCTGTTGTGGGTGGCTCTGAGAAGGGAAAAGCACGGGGGAACCTCTGTGAGATTGTTTTCTGTGACACTCAGGGGTTTAGATGTTGAAGATTCATGTGACTGCAACAATATGGATAAAACAACCAACAAATGGCAAGTGCAGGACAGGGAATGCTGTGCACAGCAGGTGATGAAAATATCATAAAAATATAACCTGAACAGGTGTTATATATGAGGGGTACAAATATTAGAGCCCTGGAGGTGAGGATCAGTATCAGCCAGGGATTAAACCTGTGGGTCCCTTTTATGGGACATCTTTCCAACACTTCACGTTAACAGCTACATGAAGGGAAGAAGAATTAAGACACTGAGCACATTTACACTCACTCCTTTGATCCTAAAGATGGGATAAAGGAGAGATGAGTAGCACACTTTACCTGTTGTAACGTTGTTAGCACCTACACTTATCAGGCCACTTCCGAGCAAAAGGAGAAAGAACCACAAATCCATGTTGACCTGGGGAGAAAAGCACAGAACACTGTTTAAACCCTCATGCAACGTCATCCCAAAATAATCCAAGATGGGGATGCTGCTGTGTGTCTCACAGAGCTGGGAGAGAGGAGCGGACGTGGAGCTGGAGTCCCTGCAGGGATCTGGATGGGAAGGATTTATGGCTGTGTTCCCATGACCCCAAATGGGAGAGCACACGGGAAGATCCCAGTGTGGTGGAGCAGCAAAGGTGTCCATGGATGAAGCAGGGAATGGGTGAACCATGGAAAAGCATGAGAGGAACAAGCTCAGCACTAAGGACAAGTATGTGGTCTCAAAGGAAATGAATAAATTGTTCATAAAGTGGTCTGCAAACGACTGTACTCTTGAGCTAACTCAAATGCAATTGAGGTGAAGACCACGGCAAAGAGCTCTGATCCCAAATGCCCCAGAACTGGGGGCAGGAATGAAGGAGGGGTCAGCTCCCCTGGCACACGGAATGTTCCAGGGCAGTGGCAGAACACTCAGCTCCATTAAACCCCATCAGATTCCCTGTGTGCGTGGACAGAAGGAACACCCACAAATAATCCGAGAAGATCAGCGAGCTCAGGCTGCACACCCGTACTGTACGTGCTTCCAGGAAACGTCCAGCAAAATAACAGGACAATGACATCAGTAAAACCATTTCCCCAAGCCCTTTTAAATACGAGATTTTTATGGTGATTTCTCTGCTCTGGAGACCTCAGAAAGCTCCTGAGAAATGGGTATGGTTATCTCCTCCCAAACACCTACGGATCCAGAGACGTGAGACGTCATCGTGCTGGCCAGGACAGAGCCCAGAGCTGCCAAGGCCAGAGCAGCATGTGGCCACGGGGCCTCCCGAGGATGGGCCACCACCTCTCCTCTGCTGTGAGCCCAGAGAGGGCTTGGACACAGCTCTGCTCTGTGCCATGGGACTCCCATCCTTCAGGCTTTTGTCCTGTGTCCAGTTGCATCTCCGGGATCTCCCGGGAGAGAGCTGCGAGATCTCGCTGCCAAGTCAACCTGAGGCGCTGCCAAGAACGGGTTTTATTCCCTCCCCCTCGAATACATCTTGCGTTGTTTGCGATTCTTCTATTTATTTAAATCTGCTCCATCCAGGCCCATCCCAAACTCTGGGCAGAAGGACAACGCTGAAGTCATCCACGCGCTGGAAACGGTATCAGCAGCACAAGACCCTCCCACCCCACCCGGGGTATCCTCCCACCAGCACCACCTACTTACATGTTTTTCCTCCCCCTCCAAAAGAAAACCTGGCAAAAATCGACCTTACTCAGTGACCAAAAGGTCAGACAAACTCTGAACCAGAAGGAAACCAAGCTCCGGAGATAAGAGCTTTCCGCAGGCTCCGTCCATGGCCAGTCCTGCTGCTGCAAGCGGGGCAGGGCTTTCTCCAAGGGTCCCACTGGCGCGAGCAGTCGGCATTCCAGAGGGTTTCATCACCAGTTAAAATATCTGTCTGTGTGAATCTGAACTGATTCAGCTCTCCTGTCACTGGTGAGAGCAGGACTGGTCCTGCAATACCTCCCCCAGGCTGTGCTCCAGGGTGGGATGTCGGGAAAAACCCACAAGCAGCAGTTTGATGGTTTGATGACACGTTCCACGCTCGGTGATTAACACACCCCACTCAGCCTCGTCTGAGATGAGCCTGGGCTACGCTGGTTAGGCTTTGGAGCGAAAATCCAATATTTGTAAGGAATAAATCCTTCCCTGAGAGGACACAGGTTACCTAGAGAAGCTGTGGCTGCCCCTGGATCCCTGGAAGTGTCCAAGGCCAGGTTGGATGGACTTGGAAAAACCTGGGATAGTGGAAGGTGTCCCTGGCCATGGGACTGGATGGTTTTTAAGTCCCTTCCCACCCAAACCATTCTATAATTCTATGATCTTTGTAATTCACTGCGGGACACAGATTCCACATCCCACCGTGGAATCCCACAAAAATAAGGTGCTCATCCTGATGGGACGTGCATGCAAAAGCAGGAGGAAGTTAAACCCACACTGAAAGCCCAGAGTACGGAAATGATGGCACTGAGATGCTCTGAAAACCTCACGAGGGCTGATGAAAGCACCAAGGTCTTGTCATCAAAACCACTTCCCTCAGTGGGAACCCATCACGGCCACAGCAAGGACACAATGGCAAGGGAAAGGGAAAGGTTTGGCTGTTCTGGAAGCACTGCTAGGAAAGAAGTGACCATTTGCTGAGTTTCGATGAATATTTGCACAGAAACATCACTCGTGGGTGGATGTGGCTCCTTTCAGTTCCCCCAGCTCATTTCTCAAAACAACAGTTCCCCTTCCTTTGGGATCCCTACTCATTTGGGATCCTGTTCACTTGGGATTCCACCCGTTTTGAGTCCTGTTCATTTCGGATTCCATTCACTTAGGATCCCCAATCATTTGGGATTCCCATTCCTTTGTGGTTCTGTTCATTTGTGATCCTGCTCATTTGGAGTTCCATTCATTTGGCATTCCCAGTCATTTAGTATCCCATTAATTTAGGGTCCCTATTTACTTAGGGCCCTCGTGCATTTGGGATCCCATTCTTTCGGGATCCTGTTCATCCCATTTCTGTCCCATTCTGGGCAAACTGTGCCAGAACCTCACCACGCTTTCCCTCAAAGCAGAACACAGAGGGTGGGAGGAAAGAAGGAAAAGCTGTGAATCTTTTCTCTGCTCTCCATTATAGGGAAATAACCCACAAAGAATAAAAGAGTTTGGGCTTATTTCCATGACTGTGATTGCCACATGGATAAGAGCTACAGGAGATTCCTGGACTGGCTGCAAAGCCCCTTTGGGACGGTGGGATGATCACAGAATCATTTAGGATGGAAAAGACCCTTAAGCTCATCAAGTCCAGCCATCGATGAGGGTCCCTCCTTCGCAGAGCGGCGGCACAGCTCTGGGATTACATCAGCAGGCAGGGAGCTCTAAACCCCCCTTGACTCCACATTTAATCAGTTCATTGATCCGTGAGCGGATTGCAGGAGGAGGAATGGCTTGGCAAGGGGAGATAATGCTGGATTTCCCCGAGCCTTGCCCTGCTTCTGTGTGGAAAGCTGGGTGCAGGCGGTCCGTGCAGACCCCGAGGTTTTATGGCTTTATTACCGTGACTGTCAGAAGGACCGGGACGCTGGGAGCATCCCAGCTCGCCGTGCACACCATTACCCAAAACTCCAGCTCCCGGGAGCTGCTCCTGTGACCGCAATCAGCCGCCAGAGCTGCTTTATCACCTCCAAACCGGATCCGGAGCAGGAGCCCTGCGCCAGGGGAGGGCTGTGCCAGCCCAGCTCCCAATTCCCAGCTCTTAAACACTCCCTGTTCCCAAAAGCAGCACAAAAAAACACCACCGGTTCGCCATTCCCCTCTCCTTAACATAAAAGGCCTGGAGAGTCCTACCCCAAAGCCGGAGAAACCCGAGTCTCCCTTCCCCCTCGGCTCCCTCCCTGCTGGTTTCGGAAACGGAGAGGAAATACTTGTAATGTTATCAACATAAACACAGCTCTTGGCCGGCTGCAACATCCTGCGAGCTCTGCAGAAAAACACCCTGACGTCAGGGCGCCGGGAGAAAGGAGCCGGCTCCGGCACCGCTGCTCCGGAGGGTTGGGATGCTCGGCATCGTGGCTTCGTTTGAGACCTTCTTTTTCACAGATCAGGCTCGGAAACCTCAGTAATTGCCCATAAATATTATATATATATGTGTTTATATATATATATATATGTTTAGATATAGATAGGTAGCAGATGTGCAATGCATTTTTCAATAAACTGCTTGGGATCTTATAGGAAAGGTTGGATTTTTGTTTGAAATAAAATCCTGGCAGCAGGATTTATGTTTTGAAAGAAGCAGATCTTGTCACGACGATTGATGCTGGAGCGGGGGGGGGGGAAATAAAGGAAATAATCCCTTTATAAAGTAATAAATGCATGCGCTGGTGCTCCAGTGGGGTCAGGCTGCAGGATCACCCCGCCGCGCTTCCAGAATGCACAGAATTCGTGTTTCTTGCTGCAGAAACTGCCCATGTCCAACCCGGATACAGCCGTCCACAATCAAAGGCAGGATTTACCCCCACCTCTGACATATTCCTAATTCCTGGAAAATGAGGCAATCTTTTTCTGTGCGCCGTGAGGAGACACAACCTGAATTCTAACCAGCTTTCCCGGGACCCCAGAAATCCCTGCTGTCAGCAGGAGGATGCCGAAAGGCAGTGGCTCAACTGCCTCGTGATGGCTTCAACTGCAGTGAAAAATAAAAATAATGTTCAGTTTTCTTTTTTTTTTTTTTGGTTGGCATGGGGAGAGGGTGCAGAACTGGGAGCAAGGTTGGCTCTTTGAAGCAGCTCACAGTAGGGCGAGAACAAGCACGAGCATAAAGAAAGGGGAAAAAGGTCATTTTTTTTATTCTTTTTGGTGGCAGCAAGCCATCAGCATGGCTCAGCCACCCTGGAAAACAAACCTGCCATTCCGTCTCCCCCTCCCTGCTCCTTTTAAATCCTGTCTGTGGATTTCCAGCCTCTCACTGGAGCTGTGATCCACGGTAGAGGAGTTTGTCTGAGAGCAGAGCGACTTCATCATAACCCCAACCCTCTCACGCTGGATGAGATGCAAAGGATGTAAAAACACACATGGAATAGCCGAGGGCTGCAGTGAGTTGGCCACCACAGGGAGAGAAGAATTGAATTTAGGGAGGAAAAAGGGTTTTGTAGCACTAAAACCCAGTGACTAATTCCTTGCATGTGTCTCCGAAGCTGAAGTGAGGCCTTTGATGTGTCACTGAACATTATTCCCCCACCCTCTGCTTTTCCACTCTTCACCAGAAAAGATGAATCACAGCAGCCATTCACCCTTTCTGAAAATCCGTTTAGTTTTCTTCTTTCTTTTTTTTTTTTNCTCATCAAGTCCAGCCATCGATGAGGGTCCCTCCTTCGCAGAGCGGCGGCACAGCTCTGGGATTACATCAGCAGGCAGGGAGCTCTAAACCCCCCTTGACTCCACATTTAATCAGTTCATTGATCCGTGAGCGGATTGCAGGAGGAGGAATGGCTTGGCAAGGGGAGATAATGCTGGATTTCCCCGAGCCTTGCCCTGCTTCTGTGTGGAAAGCTGGGTGCAGGCGGTCCGTGCAGACCCCGAGGTTTTATGGCTTTATTACCGTGACTGTCAGAAGGACCGGGACGCTGGGAGCATCCCAGCTCGCCGTGCACACCATTACCCAAAACTCCAGCTCCCGGGAGCTGCTCCTGTGACCGCAATCAGCCGCCAGAGCTGCTTTATCACCTCCAAACCGGATCCGGAGCAGGAGCCCTGCGCCAGGGGAGGGCTGTGCCAGCCCAGCTCCCAATTCCCAGCTCTTAAACACTCCCTGTTCCCAAAAGCAGCACAAAAAAACACCACCGGTTCGCCATTCCCCTCTCCTTAACATAAAAGGCCTGGAGAGTCCTACCCCAAAGCCGGAGAAACCCGAGTCTCCCTTCCCCCTCGGCTCCCTCCCTGCTGGTTTCGGAAACGGAGAGGAAATACTTGTAATGTTATCAACATAAACACAGCTCTTGGCCGGCTGCAACATCCTGCGAGCTCTGCAGAAAAACACCCTGACGTCAGGGCGCCGGGAGAAAGGAGCCGGCTCCGGCACCGCTGCTCCGGAGGGTTGGGATGCTCGGCATCGTGGCTTCGTTTGAGACCTTCTTTTTCACAGATCAGGCTCGGAAACCTCAGTAATTGCCCATAAATATTATATATATATGTGTTTATATATATATATATATGTTTAGATATAGATAGGTAGCAGATGTGCAATGCATTTTTCAATAAACTGCTTGGGATCTTATAGGAAAGGTTGGATTTTTGTTTGAAATAAAATCCTGGCAGCAGGATTTATGTTTTGAAAGAAGCAGATCTTGTCACGAC
>VZRL01001202.1:66770-127884 GCA_013397895.1 Origma solitaria
ATGAATCACAGCAGCCATTCACCCTTTCTGAAAATCCGTTTAGTTTTCTTCTTTCTTTTTTTTTTTTCTCTTTTAAATAAACAGCAGCTTCCACTCGAGCGACAGTCCCCATACGGAATGGTGCAGGAGGAGGAGGATGAGCCTATGGGAAGGGCCTGGAGCTTGGATTTCTCCATGTGTCCAGCCTTTCACAAACCACTGCTTTCCTGCACATCAGGATTTGCTCATGGCATGGTTTGGAAAGGACCAACCCTAAAGAGCACTCAGTTCCACCCCCAGCAATGGCAGGGACACCTTCCACTGTCCCAGGCTGCTCCAAGCCCTGTCCAGCCTGGCCTTGGACATTTCCAGGGATCCAGGGGCAGCCACAGCTTCTCTGGGCACCTGTGCCAGGACTTTAACAACCTCACATTAATGAATTTCTCCCCAGTATCCCACCTAGTTCTGCTTTCTGGCAGTGTGAAGCCATTTCACCCTGTCCCATCACTCCAGGCCCTTGTCCCAAGTCCCTCTCCAGCTCTCCTGGTGCCCTTTAGGCACTGGAAAGGGCTGGAAGGTCTCCCTGTGTTCTTCCCTTCTCCAGGGAACATTCCCAGCTCTCCCAGCCTGGCTCCAGAGCAGAGGGACTTCAGCCCTTGGAGCATTTTCATGTCCTTCAGTCCAACAGGTGAACACACACTTGTCTTTCAAAAAAACATCATGAGATGTGCAGGGAGAAAACCCAACCCTACTCCCACCTGGATTTCTGAGCAGCCAGAAATACCTGGCACTGTTAGTTAAAAACTGCTGGTCTGAACCAGGATCATCCTTTTCTGTGGATATGAACTGAGATATTAACCCACCCCATGGCGATCCTCTCTCAAAGCCCACGTGGCAGCAGCAACTTGTGCGGAGCCATCGTGGGGGCACGGGGAGGATCAGGGGTTCAGCAGGCAGAATTTGGAAGGAGATTCCCAAAGCAGGTCCCGGGAGGGGATCCTGCCCCTCTGCTCAGCACTGGCTCCAGCTGTGCCTCCCCAGGACAAGAGGGACATGGACAGGGTGGGGAGAGCCCAGGGAAGGCACCGGAGCATCTCTGCTCTAGGAAAGGACAGGAGGGACATGGACAGGGTGGGGAGAGCCCAGGGAAGGCAATGGAGCATCTCTGCTCTAGGAGAGGCTGGGAGAGCTGGGGCTGCTCAGCCTGGGCCACAGAAAGCGCCGGGGGTCTCGCCCCATCCATCGACACCTGCAGGGAGGGCACAGAGCCGGGGCCAGGACAAGGGGCCATGGGCACACACTGACCACAGGGGGGTCCCTCTGAACATCAGGGAGCACATTTTGGCTGTGGGGGTGACGGAGCACTGGCACAGGCTGCCCAGGGATGTTGTGGAGTCTCTTTCTTTGGAAATATTCAGAATTTGTCTGGACACCGTCCTGTGCAACCGGATCTGGCAGCTCTGCTGGTGCGGGAGGTTGGATCAGATGACTTCCAGAGGTTCCCTCCAAAATCAATCACTCTGTGATTCTGTAACTGCCTGTCCTGAGAACTTTTCAGAAAGCAAACCTGCTGCATGGAAGCTCAGGGTGGAGTAAGAAAGCACTCAGCACTGAGTAGGAGATCCCTACTGTGCAGGATGTGGGAAGGGACTCACAAGGATCACCAAGTCCAACTCCTGGTCCTGCACAGGACAACCCAAAAAAATCACACCATGTGCCTGAGAGCATTGTCCAAACACTTCTGGAACTGAAAAATAAACCAATGAAGTTTTCAGAAAAAACCCCAGAGAACAACATCAATGAATGCGGATGCTTAAGTAATTGGGATATGAAACAGTTCAGGCTCCTGAACCATTCAGAGATGCAGAAATGTTGACATTTCGGGGAAATGGGAACCAGCCACTGAACCACAGGGTGGTGTGGGTTGGAAGGGACCCTAAAGATCATCCAGTTTCAATCCCCGCAATTAGTCCTCTGCAATTGGCACGTCAGACCTTACTTTTCTGCATTATCTTGCTTTTAGGAAAGAAATCTGTCCCTGTACGTTTAAGAACAGGCAAATACTAGCAAAGAGCCTACAGACTTGATGGTCTCATGCTAAAAATATGGAAGTAAAAGGCAGGGGATGAGGCTCCATCCCTGGAGCAGATCTGTGGCACATCTAAGACCAAGGCTCCTGAGGATCTCCTGTCCTTGCCCATGGCGCTGCATGGACACCCTGGGCACAGCCACCGCCTGGAAACTTCCTGAGGTGCCTTGGAGGGGAAGAACTACAAATACAAATGATTTTCCTAATAATAATTTTCCTAATAACTCTCCTAATTAGGACAGGTTTGATTCGCCCTCAGCCGCTCTTTTCTCGCGGCGCCGCGGATGTCTGATCGCGGGAATATGTGCCAGTTGCTACTGCGGAACAAACTGGAATGGCTTGGGGAATAAATCGGGGAAGAGACAGAGGGGATGAAGAGCTTCCTGGGCCTGCAGCCACGGAGAATGAGCAGCTGGAGAGGGTTTCCTAAAGGACACGGCATCGAGGCGGGACAGGTGAGAGCTGAGAGGAAGGGAAGTTTTGGGAAGGAGAGCGCTGAGCTAAGCCTGAGGGAGCTGTCAGGGAGGGAGGAGGAAGGTGAAGGTCCAACTCCAAGGCTTGACCAGGAGGAAGGTGCTGAGGATGGAGGGATGGGGGGAGCAGGAGCTGTGCTCAAAAAGGACAGGGAGGTGAACCCACTAATCACCTCCTCTGGGGTGATTAATGCAGATCTGCTGAAGAAACGCCCTCAGAGCTTGTAAAAACCCCTGGCTAGTACAAGACTTCTCTCCTGCCGTGCTTTCCCCGCGGGATCAGCGCTGCAGCCGCAACACGGCACCGGGAAGAGGAGAACAACCACCGGAGAGGCACGGGGGAAGCTGGTGCAACTCATTATTCAAAATCATTAATAATTAATCAAAACAAAAAAAGTCAAGGCATATAGGAACGTATTTCCCTAAATATTCCTTTCCAGGGTGTCCCCTCCTAAGTTCCAGGCTTGTACAAAGGAAACATGAGCACAGTTCACATTCCAGCTATGAAAAGGACCGGTTGCTTTTGATGGAGGAGTCGGGATGAAGGATGGCCATTATTCAGCATGACAACATCCCTACCTAGCGAGATGCCTTTCGGAGAGAGAGAACGGTACGTGGGGAGGAGAAACAAGGCTCAAAATAAAAGAAACCCCCACCAAAAAAAATAAAAGCCCAGCGTTTGGGCTCAGCCCTCTCCGCAGAACCGGGATGAAGTCCCAAGCCAGGAGCGTTCAGGCAAGGAGTGCTCGGAGCATCCTACTTAAAACAAAGGTGTCGGAGGGGATCACTCGCATGACAGCCTTAAAATCTCATTACAGAGGCTCAGCTCCAATTAAAACGCATGCGTTCGGTCATGCAGCTTAATCTCCGTGGTTGTGCTTACCCTGAAATCCACCCGGGACACCTGTAGGTGCGGGGAGCAGCCAGCCTGTCCCACGGAGCAGCCCCCGGGCGAAGAAAGTGCCGCGGAGCCGTGAAATCACCGCTTTACCTGCGGTAATTCTGCACCGCTGCTCGGTTCAGCCCTGTTGCCACAGTAACACTTGTGGTGTAGCCGAGATCACTGATTATGAAACTAGGAAAAAAATCAGAGGCTGCTAATTAGGATATACTCCAGTTCTCCAAAAGCTCCATATTAATGACATTACGATTGCGAGCGCAGGGAAAACAGACGCCAGGAAGAANACATTTCGGGGAAATGGGAACCAGCCACTGAACCACAGGGTGGTGTGGGTTGGAAGGGACCCTAAAGATCATCCAGTTTCAATCCCCGCAATTAGTCCTCTGCAATTGGCACGTCAGACCTTACTTTTCTGCATTATCTTGCTTTTAGGAAAGAAATCTGTCCCTGTACGTTTAAGAACAGGCAAATACTAGCAAAGAGCCTACAGACTTGATGGTCTCATGCTAAAAATATGGAAGTAAAAGGCAGGGGATGAGGCTCCATCCCTGGAGCAGATCTGTGGCACATCTAAGACCAAGGCTCCTGAGGATCTCCTGTCCTTGCCCATGGCGCTGCATGGACACCCTGGGCACAGCCACCGCCTGGAAACTTCCTGAGGTGCCTTGGAGGGGAAGAACTACAAATACAAATGATTTTCCTAATAATAATTTTCCTAATAACTCTCCTAATTAGGACAGGTTTGATTCGCCCTCAGCCGCTCTTTTCTCGCGGCGCCGCGGATGTCTGATCGCGGGAATATGTGCCAGTTGCTACTGCGGAACAAACTGGAATGGCTTGGGGAATAAATCGGGGAAGAGACAGAGGGGATGAAGAGCTTCCTGGGCCTGCAGCCACGGAGAATGAGCAGCTGGAGAGGGTTTCCTAAAGGACACGGCATCGAGGCGGGACAGGTGAGAGCTGAGAGGAAGGGAAGTTTTGGGAAGGAGAGCGCTGAGCTAAGCCTGAGGGAGCTGTCAGGGAGGGAGGAGGAAGGTGAAGGTCCAACTCCAAGGCTTGACCAGGAGGAAGGTGCTGAGGATGGAGGGATGGGGGGAGCAGGAGCTGTGCNTCAGCCCTTGGAGCATTTTCATGTCCTTCAGTCCAACAGGTGAACACACACTTGTCTTTCAAAAAAACATCATGAGATGTGCAGGGAGAAAACCCAACCCTACTCCCACCTGGATTTCTGAGCAGCCAGAAATACCTGGCACTGTTAGTTAAAAACTGCTGGTCTGAACCAGGATCATCCTTTTCTGTGGATATGAACTGAGATATTAACCCACCCCATGGCGATCCTCTCTCAAAGCCCACGTGGCAGCAGCAACTTGTGCGGAGCCATCGTGGGGGCACGGGGAGGATCAGGGGTTCAGCAGGCAGAATTTGGAAGGAGATTCCCAAAGCAGGTCCCGGGAGGGGATCCTGCCCCTCTGCTCAGCACTGGCTCCAGCTGTGCCTCCCCAGGACAAGAGGGACATGGACAGGGTGGGGAGAGCCCAGGGAAGGCACCGGAGCATCTCTGCTCTAGGAAAGGACAGGAGGGACATGGACAGGGTGGGGAGAGCCCAGGGAAGGCAATGGAGCATCTCTGCTCTAGGAGAGGCTGGGAGAGCTGGGGCTGCTCAGCCTGGGCCACAGAAAGCGCCGGGGGTCTCGCCCCATCCATCGACACCTGCAGGGAGGGCACAGAGCCGGGGCCAGGACAAGGGGCCACGGGCACACACTGACCACAGGAGGGTCCCTCTGAACATCAGGGAGCACATTTTGGCTGTGGGGGTGACGGAGCACTGGCACAGGCTGCCCAGGGATGTTGTGGAGTCTCTTTCTTTGGAAATATTCAGAATTTGTCTGGACACCGTCCTGTGCAACCGGATCTGGCAGCTCTGCTGGTGCGGGAGGTTGGATCAGATGACTTCCAGAGGTTCCCTCCAAAATCAATCACTCTGTGATTCTGTAACTGCCTGTCCTGAGAACTTTTCAGAAAGCAAACCTGCTGCATGGAAGCTCAGGGTGGAGTAAGAAAGCACTCAGCACTGAGTAGGAGATCCCTACTGTGCAGGATGTGGGAAGGGACTCACAAGGATCACCAAGTCCAACTCCTGGTCCTGCACAGGACAACCCAAAAAAATCACACCATGTGCCTGAGAGCATTGTCCAAACACTTCTGGAACTGAAAAATAAACCAATGAAGTTTTCAGAAAAAACCCCAGAGAACAACATCAATGAATGCGGATGCTTAAGTAATTGGGATATGAAACAGTTCAGGCTCCTGAACCATTCAGAGATGCAGAAATGTTGACATTTCGGGGAAATGGGAACCAGCCACTGAACCACAGGGTGGTGTGGGTTGGAAGGGACCCTAAAGATCATCCAGTTTCAATCCCCGCAATTAGTCCTCTGCAATTGGCACGTCAGACCTTACTTTTCTGCATTATCTTGCTTTTAGGAAAGAAATCTGTCCCTGTACGTTTAAGAACAGGCAAATACTAGCAAAGAGCCTACAGACTTGATGGTCTCATGCTAAAAATATGGAAGTAAAAGGCAGGGGATGAGGCTCCATCCCTGGAGCAGATCTGTGGCACATCTAAGACCAAGGCTCCTGAGGATCTCCTGTCCTTGCCCATGGCGCTGCATGGACACCCTGGGCACAGCCACCGCCTGGAAACTTCCTGAGGTGCCTTGGAGGGGAAGAACTACAAATACAAATGATTTTCCTAATAATAATTTTCCTAATAACTCTCCTAATTAGGACAGGTTTGATTCGCCCTCAGCCGCTCTTTTCTCGCGGCGCCGCGGATGTCTGATCGCGGGAATATGTGCCAGTTGCTACTGCGGAACAAACTGGAATGGCTTGGGGAATAAATCGGGGAAGAGACAGAGGGGATGAAGAGCTTCCTGGGCCTGCAGCCACGGAGAATGAGCAGCTGGAGAGGGTTTCCTAAAGGACACGGCATCGAGGCGGGACAGGTGAGAGCTGAGAGGAAGGGAAGTTTTGGGAAGGAGAGCGCTGAGCTAAGCCTGAGGGAGCTGTCAGGGAGGGAGGAGGAAGGTGAAGGTCCAACTCCAAGGCTTGACCAGGAGGAAGGTGCTGAGGATGGAGGGATGGGGGGAGCAGGAGCTGTGCTCAAAAAGGACAGGGAGGTGAACCCACTAATCACCTCCTCTGGGGTGATTAATGCAGATCTGCTGAAGAAACGCCCTCAGAGCTTGTAAAAACCCCTGGCTAGTACAAGACTTCTCTCCTGCCGTGCTTTCCCCACGGGATCAGCGCTGCAGCCGCAACACGGCACCGGGAAGAGGAGAACAACCACCGGAGAGGCACGGGGGAAGCTGGTGCAACTCATTATTCAAAATCATTAATAATTAATCAAAACAAAAAAAGTCAAGGCATATAGGAACGTATTTCCCTAAATATTCCTTTCCAGGGTGTCCCCTCCTAAGTTCCAGGCTTGTACAAAGGAAACATGAGCACAGTTCACATTCCAGCTATGAAAAGGACCGGTTGCTTTTGATGGAGGAGTCGGGATGAAGGATGGCCATTATTCAGCATGACAACATCCCTACCTAGCGAGATGCCTTTCGGAGAGAGAGAACGGTACGTGGGGAGGAGAAACAAGGCTCAAAATAAAAGAAACCCCCACCAAAAAAAATAAAAGCCCAGCGTTTGGGCTCAGCCCTCTCCGCAGAACCGGGATGAAGTCCCAAGCCAGGAGCGTTCAGGCAAGGAGTGCTCGGAGCATCCTACTTAAAACAAAGGTGTCGGAGGGGATCACTCGCATGACAGCCTTAAAATCTCATTACAGAGGCTCAGCTCCAATTAAAACGCATGCGTTCGGTCATGCAGCTTAATCTCCGTGGTTGTGCTTACCCTGAAATCCACCCGGGACACCTGTAGGTGCGGGGAGCAGCCAGCCTGTCCCACGGAGCAGCCCCCGGGCGAAGAAAGTGCCGCGGAGCCGTGAAATCACCGCTTTACCTGCGGTAATTCTGCACCGCTGCTCGGTTCAGCCCTGTTGCCACAGTAACACTTGTGGTGTAGCCGAGATCACTGATTATGAAACTAGGAAAAAAATCAGAGGCTGCTAATTAGGATATACTCCAGTTCTCCAAAAGCTCCATATTAATGACATTACGATTGCGAGCGCAGGGAAAACAGACGCCAGGAAGAATCACCTCGGTCAGCACCCACGGCCAGCAGATGCTTTTTGGGTTTTTTTTAATAGGCAGGTCTTAAAAATTCAGCCTGCAAATTCCCTGTAAAATCGACTTGTTTTCCTCCTCTTTGAACTAACGTGCAAGACTCGGTGGAACAGTCTTTACTCTTTACATATATTTGCATGTATTAGACTGGGGGAAAAAAAAAGGGTTGAGGATGAGGTACAAATGGTGACAGCCGGAGCGGGGCCAGGGATGCATCCCCTGTATCTCTCATTAACTGTGTTTCTCTGCTCCCCAGATAAACCAAAATCATGATTTCACCGGTGGCTGCGAGGGTTTACAAACAAGGTTTGCAAATGAGGGGAACTGGATTTGAAGCGTTTTCCTCTCTGACTTACGTGAGTGCCAAAAGCATTGTGAGGCACGTCTTCTGCTGAAGGCTTCAAGCGGAAAAGTCTGACTGGAGCAGTTGTGCTGCCAGACACAACTGTTTTTCAGCATAATCCACAAATAAAACATGTGAGCGCGTTTCCAGGTGAAAGGAAAATCGCCTGACAGGTATTTCTGGAGCTGCAAGGCCGGAGAGATGCTGCTTTAAAAAGTCAGCTCATCAAAATGCCGTGATTTTTCCATTCTCTTGGATGACCAATCAAATGGTGCTGAACATGTGGAGCCAAGGAAAACTGAGCTCAGGGATTTTATAGAGTTTATAAGAGCTTCCTGTCTTGGAAGTGTCCAAGGCTAGGCTGGGCCAAGATGGTCTTGAAGGTCCTGTCCAACCTGGCCTTGGACACTTCCAGGGACCCAGGGGCAGCCACAGATTCTCTGGGCACCTTGTGCCAGTGTTTTACCACTCCCATGATAAAATAGTTATTCCTTATACCCAGCACTTGAAGAAGAACTGGGGACCCACCTTGTTTTCTCCCCTTAGAGGCACGAAAATAAGTGAGATTAATTTCTTTCTCCAGCAGCATCACCTAAAGCCTTGAAAGCACAGTCCCCCCACTCACAACTGCGCGAAGCAATTTCTTCTCCCACTCACCAGCAATACTGGGGATGTGTTAGATGGAGTGTTAATTACCTATAAATGTGATTTATTAGCTGGAAACAATACAAGACACCCACCAACCACCACACAGGAGCAACTGGCCGAGCACGAGGGCAGCCAGGGCTGGGCGGACTGGGATTGGCACATTGCAGATAATGAATTAATACAACCAGTGGGATTCAGCTGCCATTGATGGTTTAGTTGGAGGCATTATTTCCAACCTTTTAATAGCCTTATTTAGAGGAATTAGTCCTTTAATGCCGTGTGCTCGTGTATCCAGAGCGGTATGAGCCGGCTGGATGCGACCACAGAGAGAACATCTGCTTTTGTGAGCATTTAGGGAAATTATTGCCAATTACAGGGACGGCAGGTGAGGGCAGCTGGGGAGGGAGGATCTGCCAGGAGGGATGAGGAGCCTTGCAAGAAGCTGATGTGAGCAGGAAGTTCTCTGGGAACACAAATATCTCGGCAAAAAGGAGCTGTTGCCCCGAGTACCACCAAAACATCCTCAGCAAGGAAAGGATTTCCAGTGCCAGTGGAGTTTTGGGGTGATCCCTGTTATCATTCCCACTGTCAGCATTCTGAACAGGTCAGTCTCCAAATAATTTCCCCCCCTCAGCCCATGCTCCGGAGAAATGACCACACCCTGCTTGCCTCCACTGGCTCTATTCCCACTTTTATCTTTCTTTCTTTTTTCCATCTATTTTCTATCAATTTTTCTAATCTGCCTTTTTTTCACCTGTTTTTTTTTCTGACTTCCATGCCAAAAGGGGGTGTCCTTGTTTAACATGTCACGGACCCACATCGAGCTGGGCACTATCATTGCTACTGCTCTAAACAAATAATATAAAAATATATTTATAGATGTGACCAGAAGGTCAAGGGAGGGGATTCTGCCTCCAGAGCTGCCTCCAGTTCTGGGGCCCAAAATCAGGAGGACGTGGAGCTGCTGGAGCAGGTCCAGAGGTGGCCATGGAGATGCTCCAAGGGCTGGAGCCCTTCTGCTCTGGAGCCAGGCTGGGAGAGCTGGGAATGTTCCCTGGAGAAGGGAAGGACCCAGGGAGAGCTGCGAGCCCCTGGCAGGGCCTGAAGGGCTCCAGGAGAGCTGCAGAGGGACTGGGGACAAGGCCTGGAGGGACAGGACACAGGGAATGGCTTCCAATGCCAGAGAGCAGGGTTAGATTGGGATATTGGGAAGGAATTGTTCCCTGTGAGGGTGTGAGGCCCTGGCACAGGTGCCCAGAGCAGCTGTGGCTGCCCCTGGATCCCTGGAAGTGTCCAAGGCCAGGTTGGACACTGGGGCTTGGAGCAGCCTGGGACAGTGGAAAGTGTCCCTGCCCACAGCAGGGGGTGGAACGGAATGAGCTTTAAGGTCCCTTCCAACCCAAACCATTCTGTGATTCTATGATTCTGTGATTTCTATAGCTATAAACCTATTACAAACCTAATAGAATATAGCTATTACAAATTATATATGTATTTTGCTATAAACCTACCATAAACCCCTTATCACTGCAATAAACATATTTCCTGCTGACACGAGATTGTAAGAACCAGTCCTGAACACCACGGTGGGTACAAGCTCCTGCGGATACCAACACAAAACCCAACGTTCAGTAGTTCGGAAAAATATATAATTAAAATGCAGCTTCTTATCTTTGAAGTGATTAACCAACATCCTGGGACGACTGACTTTTAGCCCTCCCATGTTATTCACAATTCATCCTCTATTTTCATCTCCCCAACAAAAGGCTGAACTCAACTGTATTATTGTCAGCCAGGACTTTTATCTCCAGCCTTTGCAGCGGTCAAGGCATGGGACAGAACAATGGCTCTCACAGGAGCACAAACACAATCTGAACAAAAATACGCTGTTGCTAAGGTCTAAACCAGCCTTTTTTTGGGCACAGCTGGGTCGCTGGGAATGCCAGAGCACCCTATACAAAAAAAAAGGGAGAATCAGGACTTTGAGAGGGGAAAGTAACCTGACACTCAGTGCTGTGGTGTTTTCCTCCAAGGATAGCATTTAAATTAAGAGTATCACATAAAACCAAAGCCCATGGTTGGGAGGAAAGCTGAAGATGGAGGAGCAAGCCCAGAGGTCCATGGAGATGTTGGCCCACACAGCCACAGCGCAGATGTTGGGAAGGTCCAGCTGGGACCTCCTCTCCAGGAAAGCCCCGGCCTGAACCGCAATGATTTCTTTGTGAAATCCACCCCAAAAGCAACTGCAGAGCAGCTGTGTGTGGTTTCCACATCCTCAGCTAAGGGAGCAGAACCTGCTTCTGCTTTTGGGGCTCAGCAGAGAAATGCTCCTGAGCAAGGGACTTGGTCTGGCCTTGGTGTCCTCCCGATTGAACACAACATTCCAGCAGCAATGAGGCTTTGGGGTCAGGAGTGACCCCAAGGTCAGGAAAAGCATGACTGACAGCCCTGGCAAGGTGCTGCAGGGTGGGAGGGATTTTGGGTGAGGTGGTCAACAGAGGCCACCAAGCTCCATGACCAGCCCAGCTTCCTCCCCTCTAGATGGAGCTCCAGGAGAAGCCTGAGGTCCCTCCCCAAAGTGAAGGTGGAGGCATTCCATCATCTCCACGGACAGAATCATGGAATTATGGGATGGTTTGGGTTGGAAGGAACCTTAAAGTCTATCCAGTTCCACCCCCACCATGGGCAGGGACACGTCCCACTGTCCCAGGTTGCTCCGAGCCCTGTCCAGCCTGGCCTTGGACACTGCCAGGGATCCTCCCCACCCTCCCAGGGAACAATTCCTTCCCAATATCCCATCTAACCCTGCCCTCTGGCAGTTTAAACCCATTCCCCCTTGTCCTGCCACCTGCAGCTCGGTGCTGGAAAAGAGAACAAATTTCTGAGGCAATTTCATGAAAACCAGAAAATTACCAGTTTAATTATTCCGCCCGGCCAGGTACGGGTAAAACACCCATCACACAGCAAATAAAAAAATGGGTTTTTTGAGCCCTTCAAAATAATTCTCCTGTCCTTTGGTGAGGCAATTCTGTGCTGCAAACCTGTGCTCAAAAGCCTGAAGGGCTGCTGTGCTCAGGGGCACCACAGCGGCAGCAGCTGCCGGAAGGAACAGCTTCTCTGAAGTGTTTGGAGATTGTATTTGCACTGGGACCATAAATATTTTTGGACACACGTAGGCAGTGGTGAAGAGGTAAATCCTGGCCATTTCACATGCAAAACGAAACACAAAGAGGGAATTTCAAGTTTCCTTGATGACAGCAGAGCTTGGATGCATATGAAAGAGACAGCAGAGTCAAGGTAATGCTGGAATTCAATTTTTATGACCCATTTTGCTTTTTTTCCAATAAACAACATCTCCCTGAGCAGCCATTAAACATCACCATTTGTCACTTAGATTTTAGAGATATGAAAACAAACATTAAGAGGCTACGACAGAGCTCAAATCCCCCTGCATTAGGCACCTAAGCCAAACAAAATTACGCTGAATTAAATTCATTTCAATCCCATCCAGAAGGACAGAACCCTCCACTCAGGTTAAATAATTTCAATAGCACTGAAGACGACAGCACCCGAGACATCGCCATCCTTGAAAGTCTTTGCTGTTCCTTTCAAAAGGCTTTGAAAAGCAGCGTTCCCACAAAAGCACCCATTTCCATCATGCCCTGGAACTGCATAATACACAGAGGGCTCCTCAGTGCTGCTGTTAAATAGGAGACCCCCCAAACCAGGCATTAAATGGTACAGGAGCTGCCACACAACAGAGAGAGCTTTCTGTGCCTGCACACACACAACACAAAGTCTGTTGCTCCAGACCAGGACAGGGTTTGGTGGCGCAAGGGCCCAGCCTGACAAACTCAGCTCGTCTTTAGTCTCATGGCATGGTTTGGGTGGAAGGAACCTTTAAGACTATTCAGTTGCACCTCCCTGATATGGACAGGGACACCTTCCGCTAGAATGGGTTGCTCCAAACTGGCCTGGGACACTTCCAGGGATCCAGGGGCAGCCACAGCTTCTCTGGGCACCTGTGCCAGGGCGTGGGAACAATTGGGAACAATTTCTTCCCAATATCCCATCCAGCCCTGCTCTCTGGCAGTGGGAAGCCATTCCCCTTTGTCCTGGCACTTCAAGCCCTTGTCCCCAGTCCTTCTCCAGCTCTCCTGGAGCCCTTCAGGCACTGGGAGGGGATCTAAGGTCCCCCTGGAGCCTTCCCTTCTCCAGGTGAACACCCCCAGCTCTCCCAGCCTGGCTCCAGAGCAGAGCTTCTCCAGCCCTTGGAGCATCTCCATGGCCTCCTCTGGACCTGCTCCAGCAGCTCCATGTCTTTCCTGTACTGATGATCCCAGAGCTGGACACAGCACTGGAGGTGGAGCACCCTGAGAGCAGAGTAGAGAGCAGAATTCCCCGCCCTGACCTGCTGGTTACCCTTCTTTGGACACAGCCCAGAGTACAATTGTCTTTCTGACCTGTGAGCACACACAGCTGGTTCATTTTTCACCCACCAGCATCCCCAAATCCTTGTGGGCAGGGCTGCTCTCACCCCATTGATCCCTCAGTCTGTTCTGATCCTGGGAATGCCCCAACTCAGGCACAGGACCTTGCACTTGGCCTTGTTCAACCTCATGGAGGACCATGGGGTCCCTCCTCCCCAGCCTGCCAAGGTCCCTCAGGATGGCATCCTGTCCCCCGAGAGAATCACCTGCACCCAAGGATCCTCAGGATGGCATCCTGCCCTGAAGAGAATCAGCTGCACCCAAGGTCCTTTAGGATGCCATCCTGTCCCCCAAGAGAATCAGCTGCACCCAAGGTCCCTCAGGATGGCATCCTGTCCCCCAAGAGAATCACCTGCACCCCTCAGCTCGGTGCCATCCCAAGCACCCTGAGGCCATCCTGGCTCAAATCCTCCTTCTTGCCCTTAGCCCAAAACAAATCCAGCCCAATCCTTCAGTGACACACATCCATGTCTGAGCTGTGCCGTCCCAAATCACACCCATTCCTGGGGGATTATCTATGGGATTGGTTCATCCCAAACGGGTGATGTGACACCCCATTTGGGATGAAACAATGGGGTGTCACATCAATTTGGGGGGACATGAGTGCTCAGTTGAAGACCCCCTGCAGTCCTTCCATAACCAAATGAAGGGATGTTCCAAACAGGAGGAAAAAAAAGGAAAATATGTCATTTTGGGAGGTGCACAAGACTTCATATAAAAATCCTACAGAGGGGAAGGGGCAACATCTGATACACAGATAAAGCAAAAGGGATGCTACAAGCAGTCAGTTCATTACAGGGTTATTTTCGGACACAGCAGTCCTGCGTTAATGGCTGGACTTGATGATCTGAGAGGTCTTTTCCAACCTAAATGAGTCTATGATTCTATTTGTACCTTAATATCACCTTCACGTCAGGGCACTGTTCTCAAAGGGACCATCTCCACGTAATTTCAGAGATCTGGATGTGATTTCCAGAAGAGCCATAACTTAAATACGAACCAACAGCCTCTTCTCCTCTCCCCCACAGCTTTCCAGGCATCCCACAAGCTCTGGGTGTGATTTGCCTGGTTTCAAAACCCCATTTCTCCAGATGTTACGGCATGTCTTCATATCCTGTTACATCCCTGATGCTCCGATGTACAAACGCTTGTGTAATTACACATTTGGATGCTGACTGCTCCCCATCTCCCACTTTGGAAGCTACAGGAAAGGCAGACTTGGAGTCTTTGGACAACACAGTGGCATTTTCATTCTCAATTAATGAATTATCCCATCAGCAGTGCAAGAAAGGGCTTAGCTCTGACGTGCCCCTGGTTGCTTTGCTGAAGGAAAGCTCCACATCTCCACCACCACTTTGCAGAGGATGGCAATGAAGACAAAGGACTCTGAGTGGAATTCTGACCCCCTCCCAGCTCCAAAGCAGTGAGGATGATGGGCTCAGCTCAACCTCTGAAGCAGATTTTGCACCACTGGAAAAGACAGGAGAGCACAGGGAAAGACAGGGCAGCCCCTGCTCTCTCCAGGTGGCCTTTCCTGGCAGCAGATGGGAATTTCAGGTGTGGGATATTCTTAACCCACCTAGAGGAACCAGTTTTTCATGGCAGATGCTGAGATAGTTATTAAGAGTCAAGGAAGGAACATCAGCAGTGGGGTGACTTTTAATCCTTGCTGGCGTGGACTGGAATTAGAATTAATGAATTTGAAATGAATGGCCACCCATCCCAACTCACACCCCAACACATCTCTATGAGATTGATGTAGAGACACAATGAACCCCACACCACCTCCCCCTGACCTATTTTGGCAGGAGATAAGACCCCCAAAAACCATCTTGCAACAGCCAAGCCAGTGCTGCTGCCATGGGCTGGTTTTTATCTCCACCGCTGATTCTCCCCCTGCTCCAGAGGACACTTTGAGGGACAGCAGAAGCTGTAACACCTCTGAAAGCTGCTGTGGTACAAAGGGAAAGAGCCGGAGGGAAGGGAAGGAAAATTTCAGGTGATTTGGTTGAAGGATGCAGCTGTTGCTGAGCAGCTTTAACTCCTCTCATCCCAGATTAGCTCCTCGGAACTCAGCAGGAACTTTCCAGCTGTTTCACTTGCTGGAAAGATGCCACGTTTGTGTGTCAGACTAAACATCTGTGCTTTTAAGCCCAGGATTTTCAGATCAGATCTGTGTGTTTGGAGGGGGAAAATAACAACACAAACTGTCTGTTAGGGGAGTTCTGTTGAACAGAGCCACCATTATTTCTTCCTCCCCACCCCCCACATCACCCCTCCTCTTCTCCCTCCACAGGCAAAGAGGTTCAACAGATTTCAGGAAAATGCAGAGAAAAACAATATTGTACATTTTCTGTGGTCAGTGTTTTCCTGTCAAGTCAGAGAGGAGTCACCAGAAACACAGCCTGCAGTTGGCATCTTTGCCCCTGGCCTCACTGCTGCAGGGGAGCACCCGATTTGGGATCTGGGGCTGGAGGAGCAGCTGGGCATCCCAGTATGGACTGGGAAAGGCTGCTGGTTTAGCCCGTGAAGGTCAGGGGTGTGTGCACTCATGCTTTTCCATTCCTGCTCTTACAGGGCACTCACTTTAAGAAATTACAGGATCCCTCCAAGTTTGGCTCCTGGGGCTCTGTGAGTCTCCACGAGCTCCACGTCATCCCCATTTTCACCCTCCCTGCTCTCCATCAGCCCTCACTGCTGGAGCAGCCTTGGCTCCTGCTGACACCCACCCCACCCTCACCTGAAGACAAGAATTAAATATTTCTGGGTCTAATGCATCTCAGATGGTCAACTGTGGGGAACATGATCTGTGTTTCTGGTCTGATTCCCCTAGAGGGGCACCCAATGTCCACCATCAGCAACTCATGCCTCAGCATCTTTGTTCTCTCCCTTCACCTCCCTCGCAGGGAAGAATTTTTCCCAATATCCATCTAAACCTGTCCCTGCCGCCCAGCACCAATCCAGACTTGCCCCTGTGTCCCACAAAGCTGTCATGGCCCAACAGCATTTTCACGTGGGGCTTTTGCTTCTTTTCCATTTCAAAAGACCTGAGATATTGCAAGCGCTGGGATGTGGCACACCAAAATTGGGGGTTTAGCAGCTTGGCAGGTAAACCATGAGTCACAAAACACAGGAGCACTCAGGAACACCAAATTGCACAAGCCCTGCAGTAATTTGAGGACTCGGTGGGGTGGGAGGAGGGAAATGTGGCGCCTCTTGCTCACACCCAGTGGGTCCCCGGAGCAAAGTATTCCCAGAACCACACCTACGGCACAGGGATCTGTGAGCCTGGGAGCAGGTGACAAACTGAGCAGCCAAGGACAGCGAGGTGTCCCAAATCTCTGCCATCATCTCCATCCTTTTTTGCCGCACAGAAGCTCCGCCATCAGGGAGGCAGAAATTGTTCCAGCGTGAAAGAACGGCAGCACCAGGATTTTGTGTGTCTCATCGTGCGCCCATCTCCCTCTCCCAGCCCAAGGGAGCTGCCACTGAGGCTCTTTCCATCCTTTTTATAGAGGAAAGCAGCGCCAGGATCAAAGGAGGCTCCCGGGCAGAGTCTGACGTGAAAGGGCAGGAGTGGAGAGGTGACAGCGAGGAGGTGGGGCTGAGCAAAGGGAGGATTGTTCCTGTGCGCTGCAGCCTCTGGCCATGAAACCTGAGCGGCAGCACAGACGATGCTGAGCAGCAGAGGAAGGAGAGAGAAAAACACCTGTGCTGGGGTTGATGAAAATACTGTGTGACTACAGGAGTGGAGAGCTCCTGCTGCTGCTTCTCCTCGGTGTCGCTGCACTGGGTCATCCTCAAATGACCCCCAGGTTTTACTGGGAGAGGAAAATTTGATTTAAAGTCTTACCCTGGAAGTCCTTTGGTTGCACTGGACGGTAGAAGCTCTATTGGGAAGTGAAGCAACCAGAATGAGGAGTTAAGCCCCCGGTGTGCACACAGAATGGACTAACAGAAGTGGCCTTTTTCCTTTCTTTTTCCCAGCAAAATGAGAAACATCTCCAACATTTGGCTATCTGTGGTGGTTTTTGCTTGGTCCAGTTTTTGCTAGTGAGTAGGGTGGGGTACAAAGATAGCTCATGCGTGTCCTGTGTAAAGATTCTGGAAATTTAGAAATTTTTCAAAGTGGACAACTAAAGGTTTCCTCAGTCTCCTCACACATACATCCATCTCATGGTTTGGAAGCAAAATCCACATTAAGGCAGAGAGAAGTGGATTTTCAGTTGGTTTTTTTTCATGGATCCTTTGCAGTGCTCTGATCCTAAGCACTCTTAGCAGCTCTGGGAGGACAGATCCCAGCCTGCTGCTTGTTCCTACACCGAGGGAGAGAGGAAGCCTCTCAGGGATCTGCATCATCATGGATGTTCAAAGCCTTCTATTCACCTTGGGCTGTGCCACCCCAGCTCTTTCCAAGGAGGACTTCTCATGAAAGTCGGTTAAAGGCAGGGCCTGGCTGTATTTACCTTGGCACCTGATTGCCTTCCAGAGTCCTCCTATTTCCTCCCTGAGTAATTAATTAATAGCTTGTTAATGGGGAGAGGAGGAATAAGGAACTTCACCCCATTTTTCCCAAGTCTTTTGGCACTTTGGCCAAAGCCTTGACCATGCCCAACAGCTGCAGTCTGCCACAGTATTGCAAAATACAGAAGCTACCAATAAAATCCCTGAGATCCTTCCTCCTTCTGGGATGCTACAGGGATTAAGCTGCTTCCAAAGATGAGATGCAAGGTCACCCAGAAGTGTTGGAGCTGATAAACAGCCCCATGACCGGTTTACAATCTGTGCCAAACTAGTTCAGTATATCAGAATAATGTTCAGAAAGGTGAAACACCTGCTATATATAATTTCCAAGGTCCCTGCAGAGGAAGAAAAAAGAAGTCATAATTCCTTGCTGCTGCTGCAGAAAGCATTAATCCCAGGCTCCATGAACTTTCCATCCCAAATGCAGCGCACCGAAACACGCCGCTGGCGCGAGCCGTTGTCCAACTGACCCAATTTTTTAGAAAAAAAAATGGGTGAATAAGGACAAAACCATCTTATTTTCATTGAGAAAACATAATTCCCTCTAAGCAAGGTGCGAGCCCAGCCTCGCTCTCCCGATGGCGAGTCCCCTCCTGACCTATTTACGGAAGTGCTGCAGCGAGGATTTCTGTGTGATCCGCCGTGTAAAAGCCTAAAATTACACTGCCCTACAAAGAGCCGGGATAAATTGACCCCTCTAAGCAAACGAGTTGCCAGGCTTTTATCTTCCCCCCATTGTCGGCTGACGCTGGAGCGGAATAATGAGACGATGCGGGGCTCGACGGGGCACGATTGGAAAACTCTGCCTTAGCAACTCAATTGTATCCCCGATGCCTGCGCTGGCTTTTATACACAGCTACTGGTTTGGAAAGCTGCTTCTGATTTCACACTCACTCAATAAAGCTGCATTTATGATTCTGTTGCCTGCTTATTTTTGCCCGGTGTTATGGCAAAGGGAATTAGTTGTGGGGTTTGGGGTTGGGAAGGAGAAGTGTGTTTATAAAAACGCTGGTGGGGGATGGCTCTGGTTGCATTTTTGTGCCTTTCATCCAGTCTAGACATGAAAGTCTCAGGGCACACGGTATTAAAAAAAAGGGATGAAGGGAACAATAAGCACCAAGACGTTTCTATAATTAGAGGTTTACAAAACAATCTGAGTTTATAATATCCCCAGTACAATAAAAGCCAAGAGCAAGCGGGCCCATTATTTAAAAACTGCAGGATAAAAGGAAACCTTGATCAAAACTGTTATCAGGGGAACAAATCTATCTTTATTGTGTTGCAGTTTCGCTGCTGACTGAAATAACTTTTCTAAAATTGCCATTATGCTGCGAAGAATTAGCTAAATAGAAGCAACACACCAAAATCCCACTGCTTTGCCCAAACAATCAACATGACAGCAGCCCACAGTTCTTCCCTATTTTCTGCCAAGGTTTAAATTCCAGTATGGTTTTCCCTTCATGCACCTCTGCTCATCACACAAAAAATGGATGGGTTTCAGATATGAATTTCAGATAAATTTGCAATTTGGGTCTCAAGTGGTAGCAAAGCTGCAGTTCTGGACTGTAAGTGAATGGGTGAATTAAGAGGAAAACACCAAAATTGCATTTTCTTTGGTATTGTTATTATTTTTAATATTAATCTTAAACAAGGAGCAAAATTTGATGCAACAGCAGCGCCAGAGAAATCCTCCTCCTTCTGCCAGGGGAGATGAGAATGTCCTTTAAAATACTGGGGGGAAAATAATATTTACAAATCACTGCTGAGAGGAGGGATACGAAACCGGCAGGGGATCGGAGATTATGCAGCCTCCAACTTCTGCTGTCCCTGACCAGTGGGAGAATTCAGAAGGAATTAAGAGTTGTCAAGGGGATAAAGTCACTGTCAAGGAGAACGGACTTTTCTTTTGGAAAGCCATCTCTCCTTCTGAGGGAAAACCAGGTCCTTTGGAAATCTGACCTTGCGTTTGTGCAAGGGAGTGAACGTGCTCTGAGCGCAGATCTCTCCAGGCTTTTCCTGCGGAGAGGACAGCGGAGCTGAGGCTCAATTCTTGCACAAGAAATAAGGAAATATGAGCCCTTCATTTAGAGAACCAAATAAAGATGGGCACTGCAGTCCCCACGCCCTCCCAACCAGGCACGTGTGGACTGTGCTCACAGCCACCCCCACGTCTCGAGAACATAACCAAGAAGCTGTGTTTGCTCAGCATCCCACTGCTCAGCTGCACCACACAAGCTGCTCCTTCATCCAGGGCTCCGCAATCCTCATCCTCCCTGCTCCAGCCCTCTCTGTCCCAAGAAAAACCTTCACATTCAGCACTAAACCAAACTCAGTCCATCTCCTTCCTAAATGCTACACACAGTTCACTTTCTCACCTCTTCCCTCCTCCCAAGTGCTACAGCTGTTTCCTCCACCACAGCTGTCCTTCCTAGGGAAGAAGTGATTCTCAGATCTCTCCAGTCCTCCATGGAAATCCACACCAAGTCCTATATCCTTGCTTTTCTTCCCATCAACAGGCACAGCACTCACTTTGGGACATAAACAAGGTTGGTGGCAAATCTCTCTTGACTTTCAGGCCATGATTCAGGCACGGCACATGGACAGCCAGCAGACTAAATTTAATGTTACAAGTGGCTCAAATTCTAACCTGATCACAAGGTTTTCTCAATGCCAACCTGCACGATGACCAAAGGGATTAAAGAGGGGAAAAAAATGTTCATGGCCAGCTACAGGTTGCCCAGAGAAGTGTCCAAGGCCAGGCTGGACAGGGCTTGGAGCAGCCTGGGACAGTGGAAGGTGTCCCTGCCCATGGCAGGGGGTGGATTGAGATGAGCTTTAAGGTCCCTTCCCACACAAACCATTCAGTGATTCTGTGATGATACACTTTGTCCCAATTTCTTCCCCATTCTCAGAGCTCTGTCCCACAAAGCAAATAGGAAACAGGGATTTTTTTGTGGATGAAATCAAAGAAAAAGCTGTTCAAATCTCAGTGGAACAATTTTTCATTCACAAGCTCTGGAGCTGACACCCTATGGACACCAGGCTGGTTCAGGAGATGCCTCAGCCACATGAAAAACAATCCCTGCAAAGATGGTGACACTCCTAAACCTAGAAAGAGTCACCGCACGGGATAAAAAAATCCTTCCTAATTGAAAATATTTTGGGTAGCACAATCATAGCCCAGGAAGACAGCAACCTTGGAAGCAGTGACAGATCCCCAAGGCCACCCCACCCCTCAGTCCCTTCCCCACCTCTCAAATGAAAACCACACGGAGTGGACAGGGAAAAATCTATTAGATCACCTGGTCCTACCCAGCATACAGCAAAAATTGCTCCCTACAAGAAATTTCCCAAATTGCTCCATCCAGTTGCACTTACAAAAGTCCAAAGCGATGGAGTTTCCACCTCTTCTCCTGGGATATGATTTCTCCCTGCAGGAAGCCTTTCCTAGCAAGACTTTCCTTTTGAAAATGTCTTCATTTCAATTTGCAGCCCCCCTCTCTCCCCTCCCCACGTGCATTTATGAACTACACTAATGAAACAGATTAATACCAAAAAGGAATTACAATTTAGGAATAAATTAGTTTATTTTCCTTTTATCCTCTACCAAAAACCCTCAACATGTCAAAGGAAGCCTGAGTTTCTCTGAAATCTTCCTTTTTAAATTGGTCCCACTGCTCATAATTACACCTCCCCTCTATCCACACAAGTTATTTTGCTTTTCTTTCCCCCACTCCTTTTTTTTAGGGAGGAAAGAAGGAAGGCAGAGAAAAGAGTAAGAAAGGGTGGGATAAGGGGAGAGACGAGAGGGACCCACCCCATCTGATCAGCCTTAATTGCTTCCAACACTCCCCAAGTGTAGGAAAATGAAAGTTATAATATTGGTGTTGCCTGATGAATATTCCCAACTTCATTCCAGATGCAGGAGCTGAGTTCATCCAGCAATTAGCTTTTCTTCACCAGGCCACAGCTTCCACATAAATATCGAGGAGAAAGGCTGGTGAGGCCAAATCGTGGGCAGCAGCTTGGGAAAAAAAGGACCAAGGGCTCGAATGCTGCTGCAAAAAATATTATTTGTTCACAAAAATTGGAAGAGCTGCAAGGGGCAAACAAAGCCCCAGTATCCACCAGGCTGGAGGTTACAGCACATACTGATAGCAGGTGTCAAAAATGCAATGGTTTCGACTGAAAATGTCCTAAAAAAAGACCAGACTGGAAAACTCTGCTCCAACCAGCCAGTGCCTTTCCCCATTGGACTTTACATTCACATCTGATGGTGAAAGCGATTCTAATTTATTAGAAAACATGGTTATTTTGGGCTTGATCATAATGGAAGTTCTCCCACTTCAACACATAATGACCCACTGGATCCAAGAGCCTCCTGCCACTTCAAGGTCCTCCCTCTGGGACAGGGACACCTTCCTCAAGCCCAGATTGCTCCAAGCCCCATCCAGCCTGGCCTTAAACACTTCCAGGGGTGGGGAAATACAGGGATGGAGAATTACAAGTCCTGAAAGTCTGTTCCCATCCCACAGTCCTAAAAAAAAGATCAGACTGGAAAACTCTGCTCCAACCAGCCAGTGCCATTTCCCATTGGATTTACACCCACATCTGATGGTGAAAGCTACTCTGGTTATTTTGGGCTTGATCATAATGGCAGTTCTCCCACTTCAGCAAATAATGACCCACTGGATCCAAGAGCCCCTGCCACTTCAAGGTCCTACCCCTGGGACAGCGACACTGTCCTCGAGCCCAGATTGCTCCAAGCCCCATCCAGCCTGGTCTTAAACACTTCCAGGGATGGGGAAACACAGGGATGGGGAATTACAAGCCCTGAAAGGCTGTTCCCATCCCACAGGTGTTCCTGCTCCACCAGCTGGTGTCCAGCCCAGCTCAGCTTCACTTTTAAAGGTCCCCACTCCTGTCAGGAGTTCTGCTGGCTGGCAGGAGTTTTGCTGGGTGTCTTCATTCCTTCTTGTTCAAAACATTCAACCTGATGGCCAAAGGGAACGTTTTGGGTGGGAGAGCTGCTCCAGGTAGCAAAACCCATCGAGGAGGATGTGAGGGAAGCTCGCACTGCACAGGAACTCTCCGCTTGCATCAGCAGCAGAGTTCAATTCCCACCCTTGTACAGCGTGTTCTAATATTTAAAAATATTCAGTCGACTTCCACATCTCCTGTGCCCTTTAATTTTCTGACGGCTTCTCCCGGATGGGAAGTACGGGAAAATCCAAACTGCAGCAACCGAGCAAAGAGCCAGGAACCGCTGAAGCCACTGACTCAGGGCCAACTCTGGGTTTTTTTTTGTTTAAAACACAACTTACAGAGAGTTGTACGAATAAATACATATTCTAAACACTGCAACACTTATTAGAGCTCTCAAAGAAAGCAGGCTTGGAAATAGGAAGTGCATATCCAAAGGGAAAAGCGGAGCACGGGGAGGCAGCCTGCCCTTCCCTGGCTGCACGTCTCCCTTTCTTGGCTGCAAGGAGCAGCAAGGAAGTGATTATAAAGCATTTATTTGCAAAATCACAGCCAATAAATTCAAGAGCAACAACAGCCTCCCTTCGCACCGCTCGGTCCTTGGGTGGAGGGGGAATGAAGGAGAGCTGGAGGTCTGACCAGCAGGCAGGTGCATGGCAGGGGATCTTCAGTCCAAAGCTTTTTGGGAAGAGTTCAAGCCTAAAAAGTGGAATATTCACCCAGGCTGCCCCTTACCTCTGCTGTTTTGAAGCCCCAGCAAATAAAAAGCTTTAGAAAGGCAATGGGGGTTGTGAAATGAAAATGCCTGAAAAAGTTAAAAAGGGAAAAAAAAGGACTGGGCTGTTGAATGAGGAAATGAGTAAGGGAGAGCAGGAGAAAATAAAATGGTACAGAAAAAGCTATCTAAATTCTCCTCCCCTTTCCTGGATACAAATACCATCACGAGAAAACCGTAGGAAGCGAATCTGACTGCTTTGAAAATCACTGAGGTCAAAAGCCCAACAGAAGAAAGGAAAAAGGATTAAACAAAGGGATGATATAATCTATCCAGCTATAATTCAAACCTTCGAGGTATAAATAGCTCCACTACAGGGCTCAAGTCAACCACTAATTTACAGTGCAATCAGGAGGGGGAGGCAGATACCCATCCCCACAAGCAGATTAATCCTTAATTGCTCATTTTTGCATTTCTGACACCTTTCTTTGAAGTACCAAAGCTGGTACCACCTCACAAAAGGCGCTGGTGAGCCTGAAAATTGGAGAGATGAGCCTGGCTGCTGCTTGTTCGGGGCCCCGTGCACAGTCCCAGATGCTTTTGTGGGTCCTCCATGCAAAGAAAAAAGGAGAAGGCTCAAATCCACGGGGAGGAGAGAGGATCAAAGCCAGCATTTGCCAGTTGGACACAAAGGGAAGCAGGACTCGGATGGTGGCTCGTGTTTCACAATGTTTTCCCAAGACCTTAATTGCAGATAAATACTTACTGGGATATTCAGATACTTGGGAGCACTTCAATCACTTCGGAGGCTCTGTAAATCCCTCTAGGAATAGCGGCAAGGACGGTGTGGATGATGTGAGATGAGAGGAGCAGGATCACCGGGATCATCAGCTGGTGGGGACAGTGGCTTTCAAAAAGGGACACCCAACCCCTTCTCCAGTGCCGTGTCCTTCCCCCCGATCCATCTTGATCCACGTGAGGAAGGCACAGTGATGGAAATGTACTGTACAGGGTTTTCTCAGTCCCCGCACACATCCTCTATCCAACTGCATCGATTTTAGGGGAGAAACTGCTTCATTCCCCACCACATTGTTAACTTGTGAAGTTTGGTTCGAGAGCACGTCCCTGGATGTCGCTCTGAGAGCCCTGCTCCTTCTGCTCTCCCGTGACTCCTGTGTTCCCGGGGAAAGGACTGTGTTTGGTGCTTTCCAAGTCACAGCAGCTGCACCCAGACACCCTCTGCACGTCCCCACGTGGTTAATGAACAGGTTAATGAACAGGTTAATGAACCACCCTGCCCCTGCTAAGGGCTAACTGCATCCCAGCCTGTTTGAACTGAATGGAAATAGCATCCTAGGAGAAGACTCATGGAACGGTTTGGGATGGAAGGGACCTTAAAGCTCATGCAGTTTCACTCTCTGCCATGGGCAGGGACACCTTCCACTGTCCCAGGTTTCTCCAAGCCCCATCCAACCTAGCCTTGGGCACTGCCAGGGATGGAGTTTCTCTGGGCACCCTGTTCCCTCACAGGGAACAATTCCTTCCCAAGTTCCCATCCAGCCCTGCCCTCTGGCAGTGGGAAGCCATTCCCTGTGTCCTGTCCCTCCATGCCTTGTCCCCAGTCCCTCTCCAGCTCTCCTGGAGCCCTCCAGGCACTGAATCCCCTCCTCCCCTGCTGCCCACGCCGTGGGATCAGCTCAGGGCACAGCTTGGCCATGCCCAGCCTCTCATCCACCAACACCCCCAAAACTTTCAGGGCTGCCATATCCCACATCCCCGGTATTTTCTGCTGATGAGACACAGCATCCAATATAAAAATTTCCATCCTGTAACACATCAGACTCTGTTTAGCCAACAACTTTCTCCCAACGCCGTCTCATCAGTCACTGACCCTCACTGGTGCCCAACCTCTGCTACACAATACTCTGACTTACTCATTTTGGGGAACATCCAGCTCGATCCCACTATTGGGGTGGCTTTTTTGTGTCCCAGAGGGTTATTTCATTAGGATGTGCCCCTGGGAATTTTTTTCCAGGCTGAATGTGCAGCTAGTGGGAAGAAAGACTTCTCGATGATGCACTTTCCTACCAAAATAGAAGCAGCATCTTTAAACACAAACAGATTTCAGCTTCCAGCACGGCAGTCCCGGGGCAGGAGACTGAACCAGCTTTAACTGCTGAAGTCACACAGGGAAGAATTTGTGAAAAAAAAAAAAAGTGTGGTTTCTGTATTACAGCAGCCACGTGCTCCAGATGGACTAAATGCCATGTAGGCTGGTGAGAAAAAAAATAACTTTGCTCCTCCCCCGAAACAGAAGTTGGACAATTCACATCAAAACTGGATCAAGCACAAAGCAGAAGTCACCAAATGCTTCAAAAGCAGCAAATTGTACCAAATTCAGATATTAAAGCATCACTGGGAAAAAAAAAACCACAACACCCTGTGGTATGAAACTCTGAAAATATATGTTCAAAATTGTGCAACAGAGAATTTTTGCATATTTTTGCTCCCAAGAATAAAGACTGGGATAAATCAACAACTGAAAGGGCTGAAAGTCATCTTGCTGTGAGCCTTTGTTAATAAAAATCCGAGTATGGATGAAATCATTCAAGCTGAAAGACAGAGCAAATGTTTTAAAAGGTATTTTCCTTTGAAAAGGAAAAATCTGCCTCACGGTGAAGAGAAGCAGCAAATCAGTTCATGACATTTCTCTCCTTTTGTGACAGGGAAAATTTATTAAAATGATGATTGCTGCATAAGAAAATAAAGTCATTTCATCGCAGGCCAAGACATGGAGCACTGAGGAAGAATTTCTTCCCCTGCTGAGGCTCAAACGCCAGGGCTGCCTCCATGAGATGACAAAGAGATGCCCAAAACACAGCGTGTGGAGCAGAGGTGAGGCTGAGCATCATCTGCATCCCATCACTTAATCAGCACTGCCAATTAAGCACCTCTCACAGATTAATCATGGACTCCAGCAAGCTGCCAGCCCTTCCAAAAAGCCAGAAACAGCCACTTGAAAAACAGTGAAAACTCCTGAACGCCTGCCTGAGGGATGAACAAACCCATGTCCAGCAGATATTATCTTTTTTTAATTTAAGGGCACATAAAACTGAAGCAGGGAGTAGATGTTTTAAAGCAGTTAATGCAGAGTTGGGTTGCCAGCCAACATCTCACTGAAACATCTTCCCAAATGGTACATTTCAGGCCCTGTTTGAAGCACATAAAAATAAAGAAATAGATATTAAATAGGTTTTGGTTGAGAAAAGGACTTCTAACAGGTTCACCTCTGAAGCAGAACAGGAGCTGGGAAGCATCCTTCAACAAAGCCAACCTTCCATTGAGCAACTGGCTCAAAACCAGTGCCATATTGGGCTTCTCAGTTTGTTTTTGTGCTGTGGGCACCTGTTAGCATCCCTGGTGAAATATTTGAGGGTGGTTTTAATGCTGCTGATGGCACCCGAGCCAGGCTGGCTGCAGCGGCAGCTGAGGAGAAGAAAATTAATTTCCTGTGAGCTGTCAAATCTCCATCCTGCCCAACGTTTGTCTGAGCTCCAGGACAGCCAAACTGAGCTCTGGCAGGAGGTGGAGCAGCAGCACAATGTGGGTGCTGAGATGTTCTTGCCCCGCAGCACCCATGGGATGCTGCAGGACCAGGGCTGTGCTTTCCTTCCCCAGCAGCCTTGGAGATGTGACCGAGGCAGCTGCACTGCCACTGGAGCTTCAGGGTGGCTTTTTGGCAATCACTGGTGTCTTTAGGGGACACCAGATGTAAGTGGAATCCTCTCTGCTGCGTTTTCACTCCAAGACTGGTGGTGCTTGGAAACACTGACTGGAGAAGGCTTCATTGAGATGAAACCTCTTTATAAAGACAGGACTTCAAAATTCCATGGGTTTGTCAGGTGCCACATCCTTTGGGGTTTGCTGGAAGAGAGGAGTCCTTTACACTCCTCACATTTGTCATCTGGGCAGTTTAAATTCTCTAATTGGGGTGGGGATTACGTGGCAGAATTTTGCTGCAAGGATGGCTTTCAGCAGGAGGGGACAATGCCCTGGACCTGTGCACAAAGGTGTGGTGTTTTCTGGGAATTGGAGGGATTCACCTGGAGGCTTGGCCATGCTGGAGACCCAAACCTCTGAATTAGGTGTGAGGTTAATAGCTGAATTAATCAAAAATCACAGAATCGTTTGGTTGGAAAAGATCTCCAAGATCATCAAGTGCAACCTGGGGCCAATCCCCACCTTGTCCCCAGCCCCGAGCACTGAGTGCCGCGTCGGTCATTCCTGGGCACCTCCAGGGATGGGGACTCCACCACCTTCCTGGTCAGCCTCCTACACTGCTAACAACCTTTTCCATGAAGAAATTCCTTCAAATGAGATGGTCTCCTAAATATCTGCCCTCTTGACTGGGCTGGAGGGCCTCCAGGAGTGAAGATGATTTTGGTTTAGGTTCCCTTAGCAATGAAATGTGCATCGAAAATCCCAAACACAAATTCTGCTCAATTTGTTTGTCTTCTCCACATCCAACACCACCCTTCAGGGGGATCCCCAGGTGCTCCAGCCATTCCTGGGGCGCCTTGCACGTTCCACTTTGGGGAAGCAGTTAAGGGTTGAGCTCCAGCCCTTCCAGATAGTTTGATTTTTGGTCAGGTTTAACTCCTTCCCTCCAGACCCTTCACGCTGTTCTTAGTCACCATCTGCTTTACCAGACCAATAATTTTAAGTTCATTTTTGGGCTGAAGGCAGGGAGATATCATCTCCTCTCCCTCCCATGCATCTCTGAGTCTTCTTGCATGGATTAAAACACCATCACAACGTGCACCCTGACCAACTTCTCTCCTGAAAAACCCAATTCAGCTTCCACAGAGACTCCACCATCTTTCTGCCGCTTGTGCCACTTCCCCCTCCTGGAGAACTCTCAACTCCCCACAAGTTTTCTTTGCAAGGAGGAACCTTAAATAACTAAACTCAAAGGGGATGCAGCTGTAGAGAGCTCCCTGCTCAGTCCCACCTTTACGTCAGAAGCTCAGATGTCTGTTTAGATGCCATAATATCCACTCATTTTGGGGGATAAACAGCAACATTTCATCCTCCAAACTAGTCTGTCTCAAATACAAAGATTTTTGCAAAATCACGGTCTGGTTCACATGATGCTGTTGATTTAGCAATCTGGTCAAGTGGAAGGTGACCCTGCCCATGGCAGGAGGTTGGATTAGACGGTCTTTAAGGTCTCTTTCAACCCAAAGCATTTTATGGTTCCATGCTTCTATGACTTCTCCATCCCCTTGTACAAGACTGGAAGCAGTCCATATTAATATTCTTGATTTGTTTCCTTTTAAATTATTAATTTTTTTATTATTAAGGACCAGGTCTAGTTGAATTTTCAACCTACAAACTTCCTAAAAAACAGCAGTTTGACCTTGTGCTCCCTCAAAGCTCAGGCCAAGGTAAGAGCTGAGGTTGCCAAGAACATCTGCTGAGCGAGGTACAGCCAAGCTCTGAGGAAGAGGAGCCGTGCAGAGCTAAGACACAGCTTTACTGCAATATAAACTCCATTTCTATTTGAAGTGTCTCACTTTAAAGAGCTTCTCCCCTCCTTGCAGGCCTCCAAAGAGAGGATTTTAAATTCATCTTTGGGATGAAGGCAGGGAGGTATCATCTCCTCTCCCTCCCATGCATCTGAGACTTCTTGCATGGATTGAAACACCAAGGCACACGAACCACACCAAATGGAAGGAGAGTGCAGCCAAGCAGCTCAGACACAGCCCCCATCCCACAAACGCTCTCTGCAGCAGCAAAATGATGGATTACAGTATTTATTTCCCTAAATATTGTACATTTCACCTGGTACACCACCCACTTTCTGCACTACGCCAGAGACACGTAATACACTGAGCAGGAGCACCTGGGGAAGAGAGGACAGGATAGAAAATGTCTTGCATATGGATGGGCTTCTGTAAAATGCATACAAAATCAAGTTTGGGAAATAAATTCCCTGAGCAGTGGTCAACCAAAACCTAGTTTCTCTCTAAAGATTTCCTCCTCCTTGGTGCCCAGATCACCCTTCCATGCTCCCCAAGCAATAATTTACCTCCTTCCTCAGCAAGCTCATCCCTGGGCTCCACAGGTACCGACTGTGCCCTCTCTCACTCCCAAGTGCTGTTACATTTCGATGAAGCTCAGAGCAACTGTTGGAGTTTGTGAGACCAGAAACACATTTTGTGTCAGAACTGGAGGATTTACGCATCAAAAGCTTGTCTGCTTCTCCCCACCTGCAGCCGTTCACCTGCTGCCAGCATCACTTCCCATAACATGCACCCACCTCAGGCCACCCCAGGTAAAGAATCACAGCCCTTGGAAATTCTCCCACAGAATAATTAATTTTTCCAGCCTGCCTTATCTCCCTGTGTACATCCACATAGAAAAAATCCCCAACCCGGATCTCTGCTTGCCCTCAGAATGACTCTGTGTGAAAAGGGAACAGGGCCCTGACCGAGCACCGGCAGCTCTGCACCGCAAGTAGATCATCCATGAGTTTAATGTAAGTATCACAAATCCATCCAACCACCAACTGGGGCTGCGAGAGGTCCACGTCTCCCTTGCCAAATTCCTATGTAATTCCTCATTCCTTCTTCTTAATCATTGCATAATCCAGGGAAGATTTAGACAGCAATATTAAAGGAAAAGTCGCTGGTGGAGAGAGAAGGAAAGACTGGTGACGGTGCCAGCCTCACAGGGGATTTCCATGCTTTGCTCTTGGGAAGACCTGATAAGATGGATTTATTTGTTTTAGCTTTCAGCAAGGAACCTCAAGGATTTGGATTACAAAATCCTTAAACAACATCACGAGAAAAGCTCTGGAAAAGGAGATAGGAGAAGTTAATGATGTTAGCAACCACAGACCTGGCTAATCCCATTGCTGACCTGTGTCTGGCTGGGCAAATGCGTTCCTGAAGCCTGGAGTGGTTTGTAGCACACAGTCTTGGGGCAAGACAGTGCAATTCCAGTCGTACCATCGCTGGGTGCAATTGCAATATTTCATGGCTTTTGGTTTGTATCAGCTGGGACCAGACATTCTCCTCTGGCCCCTCCACCTCCAGCGTCCTCTCTGCTTGGTACTGTGAAAAATCTCACCAAAGCAGCTGTGTTTGTGCTTTACCAACAAACCCAGAGCACATCTGACTGAGTTTCCTTTCCTTTTCTGCTGGAAGGGATCTTAAAGGCAATCTGGGCAGAGATACTTCCCACTCGACTAGGTTGCTCCAAACCCCATTCGACCTTGAGCCCTCCCAGGGATGGGGCAGCCAATCTGCCCAAAATGAAGGATCTATTTTTATTGAAGATGTGGCTCAACTCAGCCCTCTCACAGGACCAAATATTATCAAAGCAGAGATGTGTCTGGAGACATCACCGTGAAAAAGAATTGTTCCTATAGGTGCAGGCCCACCAGAGGCAGCAGCAGCCGTGCTTAGCTGTAATTAGCTAAATTAGCATAGCTTGGTCTCAGTGGAGACAAGTTGTGGAGGAAGCCCTTAAACCTAGCAAGCAAACACGACTAAAAACCTAAACCCAGGCTGCAGACTGCAGCTGCAACTCTCCTGAAAGCTGAACCTGTGGTTGCTACACCCTGGCAACGTATTTTTGAGGTATCTGGTGCAGTTTCCCATCTGTTCAGGCAACAGGTACGTCGTTGCTGGTATTGGTTTCTCAGTGCTGAATTTCAATAAAAATCGCACGTCTCAGAAGGATGTGAGAGCAGTTGATGTCTGTGCACGGATAGTTATGCCTAATTAACATAAAAATGAGGTTTTCCTAATCACCTGCAAGAGGAAACCTGCTTGCAGAACAAGCTACTGGGAAAAAAAAAATAAATTACTCCTCAGGGAGGCAGTTGTCAGCAATAAGACGGAGGGTGGATGTGTTTATTTATACCCAGCAGCTCCAGGTAGGGGCTGCAGGTCCCGACACGCTGCCTGCTGTGGTTTCTGCAAGGAGTTTTCTCCTTCCTGTCCCCATTCCGTGCTGAGCTCCAACCTCCCAGCGCTGGAGGTGTGTGCTGGGAACTGATGGTTTGCACTCCGTGCAGCAGTCCCTGCAAACCCCAGAGTATTTTTAGGACGCAGCAGGCCAGGTCAGCTCACTTCAGCGACATCAAATTCCGTGTAGAAGTTTGAAGCTTCACGGGGAAGGGGTGGGGAGAAGTGCCAATGGGATTCAGGAGCAGTGGTGTGCTCCAGTACTTGGGATTTCTGGTCTCAGGGCAACCTCTGTGATTCCAAAATGTACTCCAAGGATCAGCCTGCACGTCAGCAAGTCCCAAAATGTGGAGCAATCCTTAAAGGGTTCAGAAGCACTGCAGACGGTGATGGCTTCGACCGAAACTGCAAATCCGAGTGGGGAAAAAACCACATTTTGCCTTGGCCACCATCCAAAGCAAAATCTGCCAGGATGAACCAGTGCAGGGCTGGGACGGGTCCTGACCCACCACCTCCTGTCTCATCTCCTGAAGTTCGGTCACAATTCCATGTGCCTGGGGAGAAGATGAAGCCGTGGCACTTTTTTGAGGAACAGCCCTTGAAGGAGAGGCTGTGGGACCACGGTGGTCCCTGCTTGAGGGGAGCAGCAGCAGCACCCCGATGACAAAAGAAGCTTCAAGTTGCTATGAGAACAAACACCAGAGGAAGGAGCCAACCACAATTACCAACTTATCTGGCAGGAAAGACGTTTCAGTTATTGTGGGCAGCACTGAAAACAACAGCTCGGTGACGGGCGCTGCTGGAACGGGTGGAGGAAACCACACGTGTCGAGCTCTTCTGCAAATCCACAGGGCACCCAGCGTGGCTCCCACCTCCCAAAAGATGCTGGCAACACAGCTGGGGGAGGATACGGATGGTGCAAAGGCAGTGGATGGTTTGGGGTGGGCTTTGTTGAAGCAAGATGTGGATTCAGTGCTCCCCCTCTCAAAACCACGGCGCTTGGCACCACACGGTATGGGTGGGACTGTGCCCTCCACGCCCAGGTGGGTTCTGCCCTTTTGGGCGGCTCTGGCAGCATTTGCACACTCAGACACAGCTCCCCACAATGCCAGGTCTCTGTCACCTTGTGCACCTTGCTCTGATTGCTTTCAACACGCACTGGTGGCTCTCCCACCCCAGGACCTCACTAATGGTGGGACCAGTGATCCTCCACCTGTCCCATCGCTCACACCTGCCCCTGATACTCTGTACTCTGATACATTTCAGTAAATAAAGAAATTCTCCCAATTTGCCCCCATCAAAGCCAATTTTTCAGAGAATAAGCACCTTACACGAAGTATTTTAGATGAACATCCCAACGCGTTTGCCTTAACCTTTTCTACTCTCTACAGAAAGGAAATACGAGAATTACAAGCAAATTTTTAATACCATCAGGCTTAGTCAAATTTAGTGAGGACACCGGATTTAGCATCAATGTAGAATTTAGAACGAAATAAAAAGCTTAATTTTGTACATGAAACATGAAGTCAACCAAAATTCAAGTAATTCTTTCCTCGCTCTTCCTATTCCTATGAGACACTGTAATTTTAAATATTGGATAATTTGAGTCTGCAGCTTGAAGGTTTCTCCAAAACATCAGCTCTCGCTTTTCGGAGACAGACTGATGTCACTGCAGCTCATTTGCTTAATTAGTGATTTACAGAAAGATCTCTCTAGGAGAAGGGGAAACCCTTCAAATGAAAAGCTCCAAGTGCAGAATCAAGAGACCATCCCCAGTGACTGTTTACTCCCATCTCGTTCGTAATTTTGGGCCACACCATATCAATCAGCAGCTGTGACTGACGGCATTACATTTCCTAAACATAAAAGTGAGCTCTGCAAGAGGCCAAGCCCAACTGCCCCGAGTTTTTCTTAACAGGAGGATGTTGCTTTTACAAAATCTTGCCGGGCTGAGAAGTCAGCACATAGAATAAACACACAAAAATCCCAATGCTGCACAGCCCTGAAGGAGTTTTCCCCTTATTTCAGCAGCTTTGTTTTTTTATCACTGCAGCCTTCCTTCCCCCAAGGAAGGCTTTTGCTGACCGCTGCACCCCGGCACACAAATCCTTCTCCAAAGGGGTGCTCGGGTACCGCGGAGCACGGGGAGAGGCCTTGCACAGATGTGAGGAACAATAATTCATGCAAATCCCTGCTCCAAGCAAATTCCACAGCAGCGCATCTTATCGCAAGCCAAACAAAAAGCACGAACACATTGGAGAACGGGAAACCTGCGTTGAAAGAATTCGCTCTTGTCGCAGCTTGAACTCGCCCCTCTGCTTCCAAGCCGAAAACCAAGCGGCCATTAACTGCACATTAACCAGAAGTGAAAACCCCAACTGGGAGAGAAAGCAAAGCCTCTGTTGCAGGAGAAATTTGGGAGTCTCTGTGGTGACTCCTAAAGGGGTGAAGACTGTCTTTGATACCGAGCCCAGCAGAGAGCATCTCACCCTCCTGACGGTGCCTCTGAGCACAAACGACCCAGCAAGGCAAGAATCCAGATATTAAAGCAGTGTAAAAGCTACTTATAAATCCATTTCACTCTGATCACATTTGTATTTTCTTCTCCATGTTTGTCCAATAGTTTAGTGCTTTTAAATCAGGGATTTTCCTCTGTTTCATCAATCAAGAATTGAGCGCTCTCTTGCCACATTTGGAGATAGACCGGCTTTCCACAGAAGCTCAAGACGATGAAAATAAATGAATAAAATATATTTTTAGTCTGACTTTTTTTTTTTTTTGATGGCAAGTTAGAACCTGAATTCCAACCCAACCACTGGGTTTCAGCAGAACAAAAAAATCCCTGTGCTGAGTGCTCTCAAATAAGAGTCATGTTCCTTCCAACTCTGCACCAACAGAGACCTTATTATCCTCTGGGGGAGGAAGTCAGATTTTTTCCACTTAGTTACGTTCCCAGGTAGTTCTTAAATAAGATTTCCCTCCCCTCTGTGTTTAAAGGGATACTTTAGCACAAGTTACTGCTTGGCCATAGTGCCATCGTTGTGTACTGAACCCCAAAACAGAGCGATGATCGTCGCGGCCAACACGATTTTATTTCAAGGACAGGACAAATGAGAAGAGGCCAAAATTAACAGCACTTCTTCCTACCTTAATTATCATCAGTCAATCGTCCACCTGCATGTCATTAGGAGCCCATAAAGGTTCTGCCAGTGCTGCCCCCTGGAAACAAACAAGCAAACAAATAAAAAAGCTTTTAAAACCAAAGAGTTTAAATCCAGCAACATCTTACGGAAATGGTGTTTTTACTGCTGCCAGCAAGGCAATTCCACTTCATTTTACCAGATGCAGGATGCAGTTTTTCATTATTGCTCAAGCTACAGACACACTCAAAAAAATGAAAATAACTTTTAAATGCAGAAAGCAAAATTGTGGGAGTTTCCATGGTTAGAAGTACTTTTGGGAAGAGGTGGTAGGAGGGAATTCCAGGGCAGCAGCAGCAGTTACAGATGAAGAGGCTGATATTCCCATCTTAGCCTGATATATGCACTGCTGTTTGGGTAAAAGTGAATAAAGTTTAGGAGGATCCAGAGCTAGAGGAAATAGATAATTTCTATCATAGTGAGGGCATCACACTCACTTTGGGCTCCTCTGAGGGTGTATTTCCCCAGACTCAAGAAGTTTTGGGTATTGGGAAAAGCAGTTTTTTGTGTGTTCATTTTACTCCCACCCCAAGGGAAGGGGACAGAAAGTCACCAGGACTTGTGATGGCCACATGGGACAGCCACCAGCGACTTCCCCAAGCCCAAACCTCTCTGGACACAGACTGTGGCTGTAGGATCAAGTGTGATCCTGTGAGGAACAGGCTGGAGGATGGAGACCTGTGGGGACATTTATGATATTCTCACACTTTTGCACAAACCACCTCCCTCCCCACCAGCTCTTGGATTTGGATTCCTGGCTCCATCAGCACAGCCACACCACACTCCTAATGTCCAGACAGTTCTGAGTTATCTCCAGTTTTACATGACCAGCCAAGCTGTTCCCAGCCCCTGCATCTCAGCTCCCCTTCCCAAAATATTTCTACCCACATCAGCTTTGAGGCAGCACCGGGGCTCCTTGCAGGAATCTGCAGAGCCAACCCCCAACTAATCCCATTTCTGGGCTGCTGCTATGAACTACAAAATTAGAGACCTGAGGCACTTCTAGACTTCGAGTTGAATACATTTAAACCAAATTAATATATTTTTTTTTCCTATCGACATCTCCGCTGCCCAGCCTTGGGCAGGATGCGGCCCAGCCATCTGCTCCGTTGGTGCCAGGAGCTGTGGAGCTCAGACATAATCCCTGGGTGATCTCCTCATTGTTTTTCATCCTGCTCAAGTGTTGACTCGAGCACTTGTTCAATTAGACAAGTCTCAGCACTGCAATCAGATGGGCACACGGGGCTGATTTTCTACCTCCACGGAGAAGAAAAAATCTGATTTAGCCGAGTGTGATAGAACCGGGAGCTTCAAAGCAACGAGACCTGGAGATCACGTCTGCTCTGAAGTCTGCCAGAATTGCTGCTTAGCCCAAGCAGACCACCAGCAACTTCCATTGCAAGAGAAGCTGTAAGACTGAGCAGATTAAAAGACATTGGATCTGCCAGGGAGGAGGAGAGCTGGGTTATTTCCCTATATTTTTTTTAAGGGAACTGGAGAATAGCTGAGGTTTCTGCTTTCTCTTGTCTCTGGCTCCAAGTGAGCGAACCCAGATGTGCCACACTCATTGGTATTCCCACACACCACCTGAATTTTCTTCCTTACGATCCAGTGTTTCCCAACACCTCCCAGGAACGCTGCTGAGCTGGGGCAGAGGGGTCTGAGGGCTGCAGGAATTCAGTCCAGCCTTCAGCCTGTGCTCTCCTCCCTGTGCCACAGGGGTGAAGCCCTTCCATCCTTTGGTCAGCTCCACACGTTTAAACAAAGAGGCAAATTTTATGGACCGAGTCAGGAAGTTGGCATAAGCAAATGTGCTGTCAAAATCTTCACCGTCATTTATTCCTTCATTCGCAAGGCTGACAGATTCCAAACACAGCTTTGGACGGTGCTAAGTGCAAGAGAATCACAGAATCGTGAAATAGTTGGGGTTGGAAGGGACCTCTGAGGATCATCATGTCCAATGTCACTGCCATGGCAGGGACCCTTTCCGCCATCCCAGGCTGCTCCAAGCCCTGTCCAACCTGGCCTTGGACACTCCAGGAAGTCCACAGTCTCTCTGGGTAACCTGTGCCAGGGCCTGCCCACCCTCACAGGGAAGAATTTCTTCCCAATATCCCATTTAAATCTACTCTCCTACAGTTTAGGGTCATTCCTCCTTGTCCCATCACCCCATGCCCTTGTCCAAGGTCCCTCTCCAGCTCTCTTTTAGCCTCTTTTGGGCACTGGAAAGTCTCCCCAAAGCCTCCTCTTCTCCATCTGAGAGTTCAAAGGGAATGAGCAATGAAGCTGAGATTTTCCAAAGCTCAGAGAGACTCACTCTCTGCAAGGCAAGGGCAACATCTCACTGCAAGAGGAATCGACACTGGGAGACAACAAAAACAGCAAATGCAAAGGCAGAATGAACACAAGAGAGCTTATAAATGCCCACAGCACATGTGTGAATGGGGTGTAGAGCTGGCTGTGCCTTCACATGGCTGTAAGAACAGATGAGTGGCAGGAGAAAACAGCAATTCGGGATGTGTGACTTGCAGTGACACAGCCCTCACTGCTTGTGACAGGCACAGAGCATGGCAAGCAGGCACTCGAGTGTGTCGGAGCAGAAACATTTCATGTTGTACACACTCACAGGGGTGTTTTACATCCACATCTGTCCCTAGAAATTAGTCACTGGCCTCTGAAATCTGCTTCTGATGTGGGATTGCCAAGGTGCAAGTGTGGCACGGAGCTGAGAGGAGGTGGTGTGCCCCACGTTCAGCTCCTGCAGCCCCGACCCCACACAAACCCTTCACTCATCCACCTTGTCCCGACCCCACTGTGCCCTGATGTGCCAGCAGGGTAATCCTCTTGCCAGATAATCCTCCCGAAAAGCTGCATCCGGAGGATCTGGTGTGGTCAGCTGAGTGTGGAAAGCCATCCCTGCAACCCACCAGCCTGGGGAATACCATAATAATTGATAATTACTATTTGTATACCTTATTTGTATATATTTGGATGAAATATATATATATGAAATATATAAAAATATATCTAATATACATAAAATATATATTAATATCAATAGTAAATATAATAAATATATATGAAATATATATTTGGTGCTCTTACAGCACACCAAAGGTAAGGAAGACACGCTGGATATAGGAAGGTGCTTCCATTCTCTCCCACCAAAATTCAGTTTTCCAAGGCTGGCAGCATTGGAAAAACCAACGCTGATCCAGGTATTTCTGGACAATGCTGTTACACAAAGTCGCTTCAGAAAGAGATTAATTTATGAAGGAGACCATTGGATTTGGTGTCAAGTGTCTTCAGGGTGGTTAGGATCATGGAATACCCTGAGCTGGAAGGGACCCATCAGGGTCTTCAACTCCAACTCCTGGTCCTGCACAGGACTCCCCACGGATCCCACCCTGCGCCTGAGATCACTGTCCAAACACTTCTCAAACACAGACAGGTGTGGTGTTGTGACCAGGTTGTCCTGGTTTTGAGTTAGAGTTAATTTCTGGGATAGAGTTAATTTTCTACCCAGCACCTGGTACAGTGTTTTGGATTTAGGATGGGAGTAATGTGATGGAGACCATGTCAGGTTAGGTTGAGTTCAGGATGAGAAGAAACAGCCTCAAGTTGTGCCAGGGGAGGTTTAAGTTGGATATTAGGGAAAAATTCTTCACAGAAAGGGTGTCCAGTGCTGGCACAGCTGCCCAGGGCAATGGTGGAGTCCCCATTCCTGGGGGGATTTTAAAACTGTGTGGATGTGGCACCTGGGGATGTGGTCAGTGGTGGCCATGGCAGTGCTGGGCTGGACTCGATGATATTAGATGGCTTTTCCAATTTAAAATGGTGATTCTTATGACGCTGGATCAACCTGCTTGTGTTTCATGCCGGGTTGGACAGAGCTGGGAGCATCCTGGGATAGTGGAAGGTGTCCCTGCCCATGGCAGGGGTGGAACAAGATGATCTTCAAGGTCCCTTCCAACCCAAACCAGTCTGGGATTCTATGGAACAATTTGACATATGTCTTTTATTAAAATGAGGAATACAAGGTTACAATCTGAGAGGTTTTTTTTTTTTCGGAATACCCCTGGTGAGAAAGTGCTCTGGGAATCGAGATGACGACACCAGTTTTGTTAATTGAGAATATTAATGGTATAAAATGTTACACGCAAAAATGCTCAAGATCGGGGGCTGGAAAAAGTGGCTCACAGTTCCAGGAGCCCTCCATCCCTTTTAAAAATAATTAAAATAAAAGGAAGGCAGGTATTAGTTGGCTAGACAGCCCCAAATCCTGCCGCCTGTTAATCCACCTGAAACCCAAGTGTATCAAGGCAAATTAAAGCTGCCTTTAATCCATGTAAATCTCAGCCCAGGAATCTTTTATTCTCTTACCTCCTGCCACGAGTTTAGCCCTGCCCTGCACCCCATTCACGCTGCCAGAGCAAAACAACACAAACCTCCATATTTTAGTAGGATGAAGAAGGAATTTTGGACATTTCACACATTTTGGGGTGGATGCAGCTTTGTGCTTCATTGGCTGGGCGAGACCAAACCCTGTTCCACCTGTGCTTGGTTTAATCATATGTATCGACACACATAAATTAGGGCAATTTGTGCATAAATTAGGCAGCATCATTATGCTAATTGGGATGGTATGATTGTGCTGAGAGTGTTTGCAATCTGCCACAGTCCTCTGGGACAGCGCCGCGAGGGAGCTGCTGCCTCTGAAAAGGCTGGAGCTCCTCCGGGATCCTGCTGGGGTAAGTACAGCCCCACAGCGACCCAAAACAAGCCTAAATAACCGAGGAGAAGGAATAGGGAGACGTGGTGTGACCTTCTTCCTCTGGAATGCTGATTTCTGTTCTCTGATCCCTAAATATCACATTCTAAGCTCCCCGTGATATACAAAACAGGTCGAGTTATAGGTGGCTGCAGAGAGAGGCTGCAAGAAAAACAAACCCCCTGAGGTGTATGTAAACCAAATAAGGAGCAGGAGACCCAAATCCCCTGCACTTTGCTTTATCAAACTGTGAAGAAAGAAGTCATCCTCACAAAAACCACTGCGTTGTGCCCCTTCCAACCCCACCTGCATTGCAACAGAGATAGGAATGCTTGCTGGGAGCAAGGAGGTATCACAGAGTATCCTGATGATCCCTGTCCTAAAAGAAAAAAAATCCCAAATCCTTCCAATTGAATGAGCAAGGATAAGGGAGGAACAAATAAACTGCAAAGTGACAGCTTCTCCTTCTGGAATTGTAGAATATCCAGAGTTGTGGGGACCCAAAAGGATCATCAGATCCATCTCCTGACCCTGGCACAAGACACCCCAAGAATCACAGCAGAGACTTGGTGAAATCATCAAATCACCATACACAGGTAGGTCTACCTGGAGTAGGTAACTATCAAGAGATTTTTATTAAGACCTTCAGGGGCTTTTACCAAAACGTGGATTTTTTTAGCTATCCCACAGGTACCCTGTAGCCTGAGCCCCCAACACCTGCAGGCTGTGGTCCTGTGCTGCTGCTGGTGATGCTCAGCTCCAGCCCCAGGGGCTGGATTTGCACCACATCTCCCTCCTCCTCATGGGCACCAGGGATGCTCCCAAAGTCATCAGTTCTCCTTCCAAAACCAGTCACTAATTTACCTGCCAAATGGGATCATTATGATGAAAAATCCTCCCTGTGGGACTGGAGTTCTCTCCCTGCAGAGGGAATTCGAGCTCGGTTTATTCTCCAGGATCCAGCCAGGAGTTTTTCCTCCAACAGACGTGCTGGCACCTTGCCTGGCTAAAAAACATATAGCAGAAGAGCAGCAAGCACTGAACTACTACTACTAGAGGTGTGAAAAAAAATCAACTTTGAGTAAACCATCTGGTAACACTCACTGTGCCACAGGTGAGAGAAAACACAATAAGCTCTGTAGAGCGCCAAAAAATCATCAGTGCTCAGAGAATATGGGTGTGAAACACCAAAGCAGCCCAGGGGCAACCTGGCACAGGTGCCCAGAGAAGCTGTGGCTGCCCCTGGATCTCTGGAAGTGTCCAAGGCCAGGCTGGACAGGGCTTGGAGCAGCCTGGAATAATGGAAGGTGTCCCTGCCATGGCAGGGGGAGTGGAACTGGATGTTCTTCAATTAAGGTGAAGGATGAAACACTGAAAGGGCAGAGGCACATGGGAATTGGGGGATGCTCCATAACCAGCAAGGGCAGAATTGAGCTCCTCCAGCTGCAGGGCCAAAGGAATTAGTGAGGCACAAAGGAAAAAAAATCCACAGCCAGCTTCCTTCTGCTCTTGTGCTGCTCCCCTTGAGCATGAGTGGCTGGGTGGTGACTTTCCCCCCCATCTTCAAGTAGAACCTTCTCTAAGTAGTTTAGCAGTGAAAGCAAACTCATCTCTCCCTCCCTAAGGTGGAATATGGACACTGGCACAGGCCAACATCAGCATCTTAATGCCCACTAATTCCCAAGCCCCTCTGAACACCCACCATCTTAGCAAAACAACAGCTTTAAAACCTCTTCTCTGCACTCTCTGATGATAATTAGTTTAAGTCTGTCACCAGCAGATCAGTTCAGGATTGCAACTAAGCCAAAGGGATATGAAAAGGTTTTGTCCAAAGCCTCTCCACACCAAATCAGCTCAAAAAAGGGAAAGACAAAACACGAGCTGGCTGCACCAGCAGCTCCAACAGTTTCTTCTGCTCAGAAGGGAACACAGCAAGATTTAATAAACAAGCTCAATAAAGTTATTCTTCCCTGTTTTATTTCCCCTTAAAGCATCAGCCCAATTTGGTTTTGTTTCCATCACAAACAGCTCCTTTAATCGTTCCTGATGGGAGCACAACGCGGGGCCCCGGCGTGTGAAGCCTCCCCCAGCCCCTGCCAGCTCCCACTTAATGGAGCTGCTCTGCCTCGCTACAGCAATTCCTGTAATTCAAGTCTGGCAAACAATTCCTAGGCTGAAAATGGGACAGCATCCAGTCGTTATCTCCTTTCTTGTAGAAAAGAACTAAAAAAAAAAATAAATACAGCGTTATTTACTCTACCTGCCTGTTTGCCGTGCTGGCAGTGCCACCTCGCAGGTGTGACAGCAACAAACGCCGGCAGCTCTTGCAGTTTTGCCTGTTGATGTCTCTCCTTTCATCCCAGCAAACAGCCTGTCAGAGCTAAAGGAGCAGCTGAGAGCAAGGAAAGCATCCGGCTCTCTCCTGACAGCTGAACAAGCTGGCAGTTTTCAGGAGGAAAAGCTTTCCTACGCTTCTAAACCATGGCAACTCATTCCAGAGTTGATCTCGAAAGTCTTTCCCAACCTAAATGATCCTATCATTCCAATATTCTATCATTCTAATATTCTATAACTCTAATATTCTATAATTCTAATATTCTGTAATTCTCATCTAATTAATTTTGGTGCCGGTACTTCCATCCAGCCTCACTGGTGTTTCCATCCTCATTCATCTGTAGGATTTCCATCCCCCAAAAATAACGCATTAAGGACCAAAAAACCCATCGGTTTTCTTGCAGACACATTAATTGTGGACCAATCCCACCCCGGTGCAGACACCAACTCCTGGCCAAGTGCAGGAACTGTGCACAAATGGAGGTGAAAGGCTTTTGTTTGAATGGCTCGGCTCACCAGGACACACCTGATAAGAGCCTGCAGCAACGCCACACCCCGAGATAAACCCGTCGGGCTCACGTCTCCCAAACCCAGCTCCGCATCCCGGGCGAGGGGTGGGAAACAAACACCCAAAGAAAACACTCTGTGCGTAACGGGACCATTTCCCTTGGCAAATCTCTCCGCTTTCCTTTCCTCGCCCTCTCTGTGTGCACGGAGAAACCAATCCCTGGCATTTTCGGAGCTACACAAGGTCTGCTCCTGTGGATGGGATGCAGGGCTGATGCCTGATCCTGGAGCAGGAGTACCCCACAATCTCCTGGCACCTGGAAAATCTAGACCTTGCTGTTTCCGAGACTGGAATGTGCAAAGAGACAGGGCAAAGCTGTTTGGAAATGGGCATCCTTTACAAATGATAGAGCCGGGAATAAAAGAAATCCTAGGATGCAGAGGTGGCCATTGGCTTTAAGAGCCACATTGTGGGAAGGCAGTGGATGCACGAGTGCACATGAGAGGCTCTCACCAGGGAAAATCTGACAGTCAAACATTAGCACACAGAATCATGGAATGGTTTGGGTTGGGAGGGATCTCAAAGATCATCCAGTTCCACCCTTGCCATGGGCAGGGACACCTCCCACTGTCCCAGGCTGCTCCAAGCCCTGTCCAACCTGGCCTTGGACACTGCCAGGGATCCAGGGGCAGCCACAGCTGCTCTGGGTACCTGTGCCAGGGCCTCACACCCTCAGAGTAAAGCACTTTTTCCCGATATCCAATCTAAACCTACTGTCTGTCTGCATAAAGATCATTCCCCCTTGTCCTGTCACTCCATGCCCTTGTCCAAAGTCCCTCTCTAGCTCTCCTGGAGACCCTTCAGGTCCTGGAAGATCTCCCTGGAGCCTTCACTTCTCCAGGCTCAACACCCCCAGCTCTCCCAGCCTGGCTCCATAAGAGACTCAGAGCCATATGGACATGAGTAGATACCAAAATAATCTGTGACCCTACCTGAACACACCTTGGGAGGGCACTTTGGTCTTCCTGAGCTTCCACCAAGGACACAGGAGCTGCCCAACGAATCCCACACGGGGCAATGTGCAGCCCAGCCACTAAGGTCTCATTTCTAAGCAAAACACTTGCAACCTTTCTATTCCTCTTCCTCTTTTGACTTCCTTAATGAATAAACAAACTTATGAAGGGGGAAAAAACTCACTTGCACGAGCAGTCATCCTCTGCACAGCCTGGGCAGGGGGAATGGACACAAGGTTTTGAGCACTGCAGTGGGGACATGAGCGGCCACAGGGCAGAGGTGGAGCAGAACCTCACAAAATGCTTTGAAGGCAACTTCTGTTGGTGGCTCAGGGCTGGTTTCATTTTTGGGAAGGGGTTTTAATCCAAGCCACTCCATGACCAGAGCTGGTGGGACACACCTCAAGAGTTTGCAAGAGGCTGGGCTGTATCCTGTACATTTTGGGAGTGAATAAATGAATGCAGTGGAACAGGTTGTCCAGAGAAGCTGTGGCTGTCCCATCCTTGGAAGTCTCCAAGATCAGGTAGGACAGAAATTTTCCTCATATCCAATCTAAACCTCCCCTGTTGCAACTTGAGGTAATTTCCTCTTGTCCTCAAAATACTAAAAAATCCCAGAAATTAAAAACCAAAACCGCCACAACACCCAAACCCTCAACTTGTTTTGTTTAGTGACCATTCCTAAAACGCTTCTGCTCACCAAAGCTATGGAAATAGGCACCTCTTGCATTCTGAGTGTTGGTTGAAGGCTACAGCTCAACGAAAAATGAAAAAATAGATTGGGGTTTTTTGGTTTTGATTCTTCATTGGCTGGTGAAAGCAGCACAATTGGTGAGGAAGTTAAAATTCTGGGGTCCTCAGCTTCCTAATGGTTTGAAATGCATCTTTTTTACACAAATTTAAAGTTACAAAGTGTTCCAGGCCAGGTTGGATAGGGCTTGGAGCAACCTGGGGTAGTGGGAGGTGTCCCTGCCCATGGCATAGGGGTTGGAATGAGATAGTCTTCAAGGTCCTTCCCACCCAAATCATTCCAGGATTCTATGATTTGTGTTTCCCTAAAAGTTTTGGGAAAGAAATCCCATTTCCCATCGTGCTGTTTGCTTGCCAAATGTCAAATCTGAGAACTTCCATGTCTGACCAAGGGACACATGGGCTGTCCCTAACCCACATCCCATCTGCATTGCCACTCCCAGTGCAATCACTGGGATGGAAACATCCTTGTTCCTGCTGGGAGAGGTTTCAGTTGGCTTTTCCTGTCCATCATTTCACCAAATCCCAGCCCACAGCCTGCCAAGCCCCAGGCAGAGATTTATCCACCAGGATCTGGTTCTAAGGCAGATCCACATGATGCAGGAGTCAAGCGGTGGTTTTCACTGGGATTTCTGTGCATTCAGGACGAGAATGACCCTTCAGGAAGCAACCCAAGGATCAAATCTCCAGCAGTGACAGCATTGGACAGCTATAGGATATTCTTCATTCCTCCCCCAGTTGGATTTCTGAGCTGTGGATATAAATACAACGTTGTTGTAGGCAGGATATTGTGCCTCTCTCCTCCAGGATCCAAGATCAGAGTTACAGCAGCTCAAAAAGCAACAGCTCCTCTCCGCCTGTCACTGACACTTGGATTCCTCAGAAGCCTTTTTGGTGGCTCCTTTCTGAGGGCCAGGTGTCGGCACCTCCAGAGGTGTTATCAGTGCTGATGAGGACACCTCAGTACACACCTACACACCCCTGTGACCTCAGCCCCATCCTGCTCCAGCTGAACCTCAAACAAACCCTCAGCAGACGATGATAGTGCAGAGTAAGGCTTTTAACAAAGCTAAACATGGGCGAAAAGAATTGGGGTAGAGCAGCAGAGACCAAAGGAAAATGGGTTTCACTTCTGTCACTGTCACTGCACCACTTCAAGTGTGTTCATGGAAGAGCTTCACCCGCAGGCTTGACCATCAGGATCTAAATTCACTGTCAAAGTAAAGTTTGTGAATAAATCCATGGAATTTTATAGAATCATGGAATCACTTAGGTTGGAAAAGGCCTCTAGGAACATCAGGTCCAACCATTCCCCAGCACTGCCAAGGCCACCACTAAACCATGTCCCCAAGTGCCATATCCTCATGGATTTTAAATCCCTCCAGGGATGGGGACTCCACCACGGCCCTGGGCAGCTGTGCCCGTGCTGGACAACCTTTTCTGTGAAGAAATTCTCCCTAGTATCCAACCTAAACCTGGACACAAGTTCCCCCACACGACAGGGGCTGTCCCTGCGGGAACTCCAAAGGGGGAAGGGATGGACACGCTGCAGAACCAAGCTGTTCTCTGCCGTGGATAGCTCAGCACTTAGCACCAAACAATAATGTTGGCTCTGTTGCAGCTTTTAGGATGGGCGAAATTCAGAGTTTTGACAATCCATCTGCCTCCCAAACACCACTGAAGTCCATGGGGACTCAGCAGACATAAGGATCAGGAGAACTGTGGCACAAACCCTCATGTGCATCAGGTCTGGACGCATTGAGGGAGTTGTCACAATACAAAGGGGCTACAGGGCAAATTTCTGGAGGTGTAGCTCTGGAGGAGACACCTCCCTGTCTATTCCACCCAAATTCCCAAAACCCACAAAACATCCAGAACTTGATTTTTTTTTCCTGCCAGAAGTTTTGATGTTTCCATTGGAGGGATGCAGTGGAGAGCAGGACTAAACCTGCAGGACTCATCCCACCAGCAGCAGGATCCTTCCAACCCTGCATGGGGAATCCTACCACGGGGATTCTGTAACCTTTGGATGGACCGGAGATGGAAAGTGGAGCCAAAAGTCATGGATAAGACCTCCTCATGGATGGAAAAGCTCTGATGGAGCTATGGAGCTCCCTGTTAATCCATCACGGTTATGTCCTGTAGGCTTCAGGCAACCAAAGAGGTCTCAGTTCCCTCTGGGGCTTTCAGTTTTATTTCTCCAGCAAAGATCCTACCCCAACAATAAAATAAGTTGTTTGCTTCTCTGGAAGTCCTCCCATAGCTCTGTATTCTTTGTTTAATATACAAAATGCTGCTTTAAAAAGTTGGGTTCATTTAAAAAAAAAAAAATTTAAACCCACACATTTTCAGTTCTGATTAGCTCAGGTCCTTCCCCCCAAGTGAAAGCCAAATGTCCAACCAGGACTCTGACTCCCCACACAGATATCCTGTCCTACCTTAGCTACCAGGACTTGTTTGAGATGATTAATTATGTAATCTTTAGAAAAATTAATTTACAAGGACACAGAATCATGGAATCACAGAACGGTTTGGGTTGGAAAGGACCTTAAAATCCGTCCCAGTTGCCACAGAATCCAGGATGGCATCAGAAGATTCTCCGTGTGACAGGTCCACCCTGGCAGGAGCAGCAGCTGGAATATGCCAGGCTACAAGGAGACATCTAAATTCAACTCTTGAGGTACACAGCTGCTCCTCCAAAAATCCTGGATGCTTTACAAGCCTGAAGAAAAACAAAGAAATCCATCTGCCATCTTTTAGGGAAGGTACATGCTCCAGGTAAGACTGTATCCTGGGAAAATGGAGGTTAATTTTCTTTTTCTTTTCCCACTATTGCCCTGCAGCAAGAACAAACCCAAATGGTTTTGCCCTAATTTATGCCTGTTTTCCTTACTATCCTAAACCCTCTCTACTCAAAGGAACATTTTGCTGCAGAAACTTTTACAGATGGTAAAAATAATAATCTCTGAGCACGGAGGGTTGCACTCTGCATCCATGTAAATCAACAGCAGAGCACCCAGCATTTCCAGGGGACAGGTTTTGCCATAGCTCCAGCTGGGACTAAGCACAGTTGTGTTCCCACGATACCACAACAAACCAAACTGAAGATGATCCCTTCTCTGTCTCTCACACCTGAAGCTCTTTTTTGCCTTCTAATAAATGAGATAATGATTTTCGAGTGAGGTTTGTCCCTGATCTGAACACCTGTTTCTCCAGTGCTGTTGATATTCACAATAAATTGGAATTTCGCTCTCTAGATGCTGTTTATTCTGGTTGAATTTAGTTAGGAAAGCACCATAAACTGAGAACAAGTAAACAGAATTCAAGTGCCATGATATTACAGATATCAAATAGTCAGCCTCAAAGACGGGGAATTTGTGGGATGAAAAAAGGTAAAATTTCTGGGATGAAAAAAGGTAAAAACTGTGCACAATGGGGAAGCAGGTGGGGAGGAAAGGACCTTCCTGAGCTGTGCAGAAACGTCCTGGATTATCCCAAATGACACACTGCAGCCATAAAAGCTTTCCATGGGAATGAGTGGGTGACGGACACACATTCGAAGCTGTTGTTTTTGATTTAAACAGGAGAGTGAGGGTGGCTTGGAAACCCTGCACGCTCCTAAGGAGTTAAAAGGCAGTTCTGGAGCCTGGCACAATTAGCATTCTGGCAGAGTCTATTTAAATTGCAGGGAAAGTTGAGCTTGCCCAACTGGATAGTCAGAGTGCAGGTTCCCCCAAAGAGGGCTTTGATTCTCCAACACAACACCCGAAATCCTCTCCGGCTTACATAAAACACATGTGGAATCACGCTCCCTGTTGCACAACACAGCTCCAGGGAGAATTCCAGGTACAGAAGTACAAACTGGAGGTCATTGCTCTGCAAGGGCTGAGGAGTTCTCTGGCAGCATCTCCCAAGGCAAGGGCAGGGGGGTTTCACTCAAGCACAGCACTCGGTGGCAAAAAATATGAGCAAGTATCTGAAAAAAACCCTAAAAGCAAGTAGTTTTTGTGATCCAAACAACCCAACCCAGTAGGATTCTTACAATTTCTGTGTCCTTGCATTCCCCAAGCTGCTCTAACAGCCCCAAAATCACCACTGCCTTGACATATTTTCTGTTCTCAGGCCCAGTGCTTTGTCAGCCTGATTTTTAAAATATGCTGCCAGGGTGAAATAAAACCTGACTGTGTTTTTCTCAGCCTGCAAAGGGCAGCTCAGCACGGGGAAGGGAGATCTCCCTGCTGCAAAAGGTGTTACAGAATCATGGAATGATTTGGGATGGAAGGCACTTGAAAGAACATCTAATTCCAATCCCCTGCCATGGGCAGGGACACCTTCCACTATCCCAGGGTACTCCAAGCCCTGTCCAACCTGGTCTTGGACACTGCCAGGGATGGTGCAGCCACAGCTTCTCTGGCCAACCTGTGCCAGGGACTCAGAGTAGAGAATTTCTATCTAAAATCTTATCTAAATCTCTCCTCTTTTATTTAAAAACCATTTCCCCTTGTCTTAGCACTATCTGCCTGTTTAAAAGGTTGCTCTCCCTCTTTTCCACAAGTCCCTTTGATGCCTAAAGCAGGGCTCACCTGCAACAGAGGACTAGGCAAAGTTAGGAGAATAAAAAGCAGATTAATTTATTAAAGGCCTTCAGGTACATTAAGGCAGACAGAGCCTTCTCCAGAGGCTACACCCAAAATGGATGCTGGGTCACGAGGTCTTCACATTTTATAAATTCTCTCTTATTAGCATATTGGGCCTTAATTCTCCAATCACACCTTCAGGTGATGATGTCGACCACCCCAAGCCTGCTCCCCTAATTCACTGTTGTTTACATATTTGGGGCTCTGAGGCAGCGAAAGCATCCTTGGATTTCCATTCAGAGGAATTATTTTGGCCAAAAGGTGCTGGGAACAGAGGTTTTTTAGCATTTTATATGAAGCCTAAAATGACACACCAAAGCTATAGTGTTGTACATGAAGAATAGAAGCTAAAAATTCCTAAGGCATCCCCTGAAATGCCACGTTCCCTGTGCAGACATCACACACACATTTCCCAGTTAATCTGGAGGGGATGACACCACCCTGTCCCTTCTCCCCAGAGCAAGGCTGAAGTTTAAAGCTGGCTTTATTAGACCAAGCCTAGAAAGAACAGATTGGATCTAGGAGATGCAGATAAAGAAATAAACCTGAGCTCTGCTGCGGATCAGAGAATCGCAGAGCAGAATCACCAAATGTCCTGAGCTGGAACAGACCCACAAGGATGATGGAGTCCAACTCCTCCGACAGCCGAAAATGACTGTACAGAACTGGCTGCACGTGGGCAGCTCTGCACACCCCAAGCCCAGCAGCGCAGGCGGCAATCCCGAGCTAGCACAGACACATTTGGGAGCTTTATCCCACGGCTTCATTCTGAAAGCAGCGCTGATTGACAGGGGACAGCTCAATGGGCTCGCAGGAAGGCCAGGGGAGGAAGGGGCTGAGCACAAGGCTCAGTTTCCCTCCCGAGAGCAGAAAGCAGCACACAGCAGCCATGGTGCACAAAAGCTTTTGTTTTATATCTCAAAACCCATCCACAGTCGCTGCTCCGGGACTGAGAACAGCCCGCGCAAGCAGCGGGGCTGAAACCCATACCGCGCAAAACCCCAAACTTTGTGGGGTCTGAGTCCTGAAAAGAGACGTTTTAAAAGAAATGAAGGTAAGAACATCGCAGCTCAGAGTAAATCCCAGAAGGAAAAGCCTCCCCTGGATGCTGTCGGAGGTCAAACCCCAGTGAGTGACATTTAGTGATCCCCATCACCGAGGTGGCCTCCCCAACATCAGCGCTGCTTTCACAGAACCACAGCACGGTCTGGTTTGGAAGAAACCTTAAAGATCATCAGTTCCACCCCCTGCCATGGCAGGGACTCTGTTTTGGAGAGGAACAGTCTCCCTGAGCTGGGCTGTGCGGTTTCCAGTAGCAACTGTGCCTAATCCAGCCCCGAGACAAAACTGCCGGCGCTCATTCATACCCACGGCACGTGCTGGGCAGACTCTGGGCATGGCCACAACTACTGCAGGGTTTGGGGCATTTCCCCCCCAGTTTAAGCTCGTTTTTAAAACATTTTTTAAGAAACCCCAAGCATATTTAAACGCTTTTCTTTCAAACAGAATTTTAATAGATGAGGTCGGGATCAGGTTCTGTCTAAAGTGTACACAAAAGCTTTTCCCTCTGCACATTCATAGTGCAAAACACATTTATTTCACTGCTTTATTTTCACAGTAGTGGGGAAATTACCAACAAAGAATGTGGTTTAGGGATGAAATTCTTGATTTTTTAAAAAGAATTTTAAGAAATTACAGAATTATAAGAAAGAGGAGAAAAATCATGAAGAAAAGGATGAAATCAGCAGTTGCTCTGCCCTGTATTCAGGTCACAGCACTAAAAAGATGCCTAATGGACAAAATAATGCTGGGATCACATCGCCTATTAGGTACTGACAGCAAAGAATGTAAGGACTGAAGCAAAATTTTAAAAATACAAATTTTTCTATGAAAGTTTCAGAAGAGGCAAGTTCCCACATATGTGGGCTAATGAATAAATTGCTAATGCATCTTTCTGGTAACTTCTTCAACAAACTTCCGTTTCTAATTTTAATGTGAGGTGTGTGGTAGGTGCACAAATACACAGATATTTGTCCCTTTTTCTCTCTGGGCACATTCAGCTCACAGCACCAGGTGAGGAAGGGACTCAGCAGCTTCCCAGCATCTCCAAGGATATCAGGGAGAAGGGCAAGCCTTGGCTCTCCCAGGGCAGGGGGGCATGAGGTGATGGGCAGAAGATGAATTGAGATGTTCGAGGTGCAGGGAGAAGCTTTTCCACCACAAGGTCAGTTGAGCTAGTTGAGTCAGAGGTTGGGCAATCTCCACCCCTGGAGATTTTCAAGACCCAGCTGGATAAAGGCCTGAGCACAATCATAGAATCAAAAAGGTTGCAAAAGCTCTCTAAGATCAAGTCCAACCATTCCCCCAGCACTGCCAAGGCCACCACTGACCATGTCCCCAAGTGCCACATCCACAGGGCTGGGAAATCCTTCCAGGGATGGGGACTCCAGCACTGCCCTGGGCAGCCGTGCCAGGGCTGGACAGCCCTTTCCATGAAGAAATTTCCCCCAATATCCAATCTAAACTTCCCCTGGCACAACATGAGGCCATTCCCTCTCATCCTGTCCCTTCCTGTCCCCTCCTGTCAGGAGCTGTGCAGAGACACAAGGTCCCTGCAAACACACCTGGATCATGGAATTATTTTAGTTTGTATAGAAACGTGTGTACAAAAGAACAGAGGCCCCAACACCTCATCTGAGAGACAGCCCAGCACTGTGAAGTTAAAAACCACCTAGAAAACAACCTCAAGTCCCCCTTTTCCATGTCACCCCTTCCTGAGTTTCCCCTCCACATTCCAACAGTGCCTGCCCTTCACCTCCCCAGCTAGCCTGGAGAGATGTTATTCTTCTCACAAAAAAAGAAAAAAAAGAGAGAAACCCCCCCTTGATTGTCGGTTTGAATCTCGTGATATTCGCGGCTGCGGGCAGAGAAAGCTGGCAAGGAAGCAGGCAGAAACCCCCAAGATGGCGAAAGAGAGAGTTTTATTTACAGAAACTTCTTTATATATCCATTAATAATCTAGCAACCATTGGTCAGTAAAAAATCCACCTCCCAATGTCATTGGTTATAGCTACACAACACCTAATACAAATATAGAGATTAAGAAAGTACAGAAAGTGCAGTTTATCTCTATCCTCCATGAGAAAGAACAGAAGGATTTCTAAAACAGTGCAACTACACTTGATTATTTATGCTGCTCTTTGAACAACACCAGCTATTGTCAGGGAGTGTTTTACAGCTCTGAATGTCACATTGAGAGTCTGGTCATGCCAGGAGAAAAGCCTGCCACTGCCATGTCCAGGCATAAATCCCTTTATTCAAGGCACCCAGAGCCCAGAGCTGGGTAAAACCTAAAAGGAAGCCGGTGGGTGTGACAGCCACATTTTGTACAATGACATAAAAAGGAACAGGCAAAGCTGCTTGGGTTTTTTTTTTGAGGTAAAAGGTAGGAAAAGCACCAGGAGCACAGTGCAGAGGCAGGTGAGGCTGAGCTTTGGATGCTGCTCCGGAGGAATTGCAGAGAAGCGTGGGGGTGAGCAGAGCTGGAGAGCTTCCCAGCAGGACCCAGGGAGCTTTTGCTGTCGAGAAAACCAGGCTGGCTGGACAAGAAACCCATTTCCTGCCTGATTGTGACTGTGTGAAGGGAAACAGGGTTCTGGAGGCAAACAAAGCCCAGCCACCTTCGGCTGGGGAGCGCCCCAAAACCATCGAGCCACTACAAGCCTAAAAAAAAAATGTGGTGAAAAAACCCAGTCAGGCTCTTCTCCACGGTGTGTTACGTTACAAAGCAAAACTGGACAGGTTGCAATCTTCCTGTGCCGCACCCCAAATGCCAGGTTTCAGGTTACCTCACCCGAGGTACCTGCAGGAATTCGCTCGGAAGTGCAATATTTCTGCCCAGCTCTTACGGCCAACTTTTGCTCTGCAGCTCTTCCCAAAATCCTGCGAAGAAAGTGAGTGTCATTTCCTTCCCCCTCCCACACCCCCGTGCGCCGATGAGGAAGTTATAACCCATGTGAAATAATAAATATGGCCCGGCAAGAAAGGGAATGCGGAGAGCAATAGGAAAGGCAGCGCTGCCGTGTCACTCCAACCTACAGGATCCATCCTTCCAGCCTCCCACTCAGGAAATGGCTTTTCAACGCTGGCTAGCAAAGCTCCTCCCAGTTTTGGCATCTCCACCTCTTCTCCCTGCAGAACTCGTTTAGGCACTGAGGGTTTGGTTTTTTTTTTTTTTTAAACCAATTCGTGGAGATTTGCACCGTATCCAGCACCGGCACTCACGGTTTTTCCAGCGGCTGTTGCACATCTCAGGGCTCTGTTTAGTATCAGCAAACATCCCAGCAGTAATCCTGGATTTATCTCTTTGTCTTCCTGATAACTCCCCCGTGGCTGCGCCCTCAAAGCCCAGAAATCCAGTTTGCCACCCTTCACAAGGAACCTCCAGGCATTTTGGAGAGCTCTATCATTTATCTCCTCCACAATCTCAATTCACCATGAAAATATTTGGTGGAACCCATCAGCAGCTTTCCCGACACAAGCGCAGAGACTCTACCACAACTTCTGCCCACACAATTTTCTCTAATATAAAAAAAAAAAAGAGGCAAACTGTGGGGTTTTTAAAATACAACCCTATGGTGCTCAGCACTCCCGTTCCCCTTATCTTTGAGGTCCCCATGAATTTTCCCAGCAATAGCACCGTGCTGCTGCAAAGAACTTTTGATTTATGCAAAACTTGATCCCTTTTCCACCGTTTTTATGAGCAAAGGGTTTCTCTTTCCCTTTGGATGTAGCCTGGTGATTAACTGCACACCGCCACGAGACCCAAGCACTGCAGTCCTTTGCTGAACGCCGCCACAAAGCCTTTAGATTTCCGAGGATGAGAAGGATGTCGGGAGCACAGACACCGACAATAAAGAGAGCTACGTGCAAGCATCACCTCCAGACCTTCCTTTTGATGAGATACTGCTTTTTATCCTCAGTTTGAAGCGGCAGGAGCAGGGAGAGGGGCTTTGCTGAGGTCACCGGCGAGGCTGGCGGCACAGTGCCATGATGGGCTGTGCTGTATCCATCAGGTACCGATGGGGAGGACAGAGAGGCTCTCAGCACCCAAAGGGAGCGATGTGCAGCAGGCAGGGAGTGTGGGGAGCGTGCACAGGGAAGGGCAGGGCAGTACCAAGGACCTGCAGCTCTCACTGACCGCCGTTCACACCTGCACAGCTCCCGGGATGCAGTCGGGTTATTCCTCAGCACTGTGAGGGGAGGGAGCCTGGGCTGAGCTCAGTAATTCCAGCCAGATCCCAATGCCAAGAATTGTAGGGTTGTGCCAAGGCATTGAATCGATGGCATTTTCTGGGCTCCCCAGCAGAAGAAAGACATGGACCTCTTAGAGCCGGTCCAGAGGAGGGCACGGAGATGCTCTAAGGGCTGGAGCCCCTCTGCTCTGGAGCCAGGCTGGGAGAGCTGGGAATGTTCCCTGGAGAAGGGAAGGACCCAGGGAGAGCTGCGAGCCCCTGGCAGGGCCTGAAGGGCTCCAGGAGAGCTGCAGAGGGACTGGGGACAAGGCGTGGAGGGACAGGACACAGGGAATGGCTTCCCACTGCCAGAGGGCAGGGCTGGATGGGATGTTGGGGAGGAATTGTTCCCTGTGAGGATGGGCAGGCCCTGGCACAGGTGCCCAGAGAAGCTGTGGCTGCCCCTGGATCCCTGGCAGTGTCCAAGGCCAGGCTGGATGGGGTTTGGGGCAATCCAGGAGAGCAGAAGGTGTTTGGAAGGGTTTGGAACTGGATGGTCTTTAAGGTCCCTTCCCATCCAAGCCATTCTGGGATTCTGTCCCTGGAGCCACCTCCTGTCCATGCTGAGGACAAACAGACACAGGAGCAGCTCTGGCTGCAGCCGAGACCACCCTGACCTCAGGGGCTGATAATCCTTTCACTCAAAGCCCTTTGATTTGCCCCTGCCCACAAATCCTCCTCTCCTACATGAAAGGTGTCCGGAGCAAGCCACAGGCAGCAGCAGCACTTAGGGAGGAGCTCCAGCTTCCTTCCAGGCACTCAGGCTGCAGAAATGGAAAGGCTTTAAAGCAGACGACAGAGTTGTTAAAAGATGATCCTTTGGTCTTAGCAGTTTGGTGTTTTTAAGCCGTGTGGGATTCAACCCTCCTCAAACAACTCTGGGGACACAGAAATCACAAGAAGCCTGCGCCTCTTTGAGGGACAGTGCGCTACTTTTCCTAATCAAAATATTATTATTGAGCTGATAAAATACTGATCAAGAGATAACTTCATTTTCTCCCACTCAATCCTTCCCCATTGCCACTGGGGTTCATGCCGGCATATGTTATTTCATGCAGGCAGAAGGTAATGATAGGAACGCAATTACTGAGCAACATTTCTTTAAATACAGTAAAATATTTATGAGCAATCTAATTTTTTTTCACGCCTGGTTGCTCCATGCACTGAGCCTACAACTCCACCACATCGTGGATGAGATGCCTTTTCACAACAGACTGGAATCCAGACGGCAGAGCCTCCCAAAATCAGCACATGGTTGCTAACTGTGTCCTCTGGAACAGAATCCTATGGGAATCCTGGAATGGTTTGGGTGGGAAGGACCTCAAAGATCACCCAGTTCCACCCCTGTCATGGTCAAGGACACCTTCCACTATCGTAGGTTGCTCCAAGCCCCATCCAACCTGGCCTTGGACACTTCCAGGGATCCAGGGGCAGCCACAGCTTCACCGGGCAACCTCTTTTTCTGCTTTTTTAAGAGACTGAAGGATTCAAAACCAACACGAGAGCTAATATTTTTTCCAAAATATTTTATCACTAGTCTTTGGATCTGCACCTCAAGTTTCTCGCTGCTCTAAAAATGCAAAATTTATCAGATTCAGTAAAGGAAAACAGAGTAACTATTACACATGTGGGAAATTTCAGTGTGAACATTTTGAAGTTGTGCTAAGTGACAAACGAGGAGGAGGTTGCTGAGTCAAGGTATGTGAATCTGGTGACCATAAACATCAGACCATGAGGTGTGTGTCGTGGGGACAATTTCAAAAGAGAAACTGAAGTTCAAATCCAGTAGATGTTTAAATTTCAGACAGGAGGGTTTCTAGGGTAAAAGAAAACAAATGTGTATTCCAAATATTCAATGTACAAAACTGACTTGGGTGAATGCTGCACTAGCTGGGCTCCACAAAGAGATAAAAATTTCATTCTTATCCTTAGAATAAGAGAACCATTAGGGTTGGAAAAGCCCTCTGAGATCACTGAGTCCACTGTGTTCCCCCACTTCCACATGGCTTTTAAATCCCCAGGGCTGGACCACCCTTTCCATAAAGGAATTTTCTTAATATCTAATCCATCCCTGTCCTTGAGCCCTGCCTCTCACGTGTCCCTTTGAGAAGCCATTTCAACCAACTCTCCCCACAAGCCTCATAAAAGGATTTCACTGCAACAAATGCCACTGCAAAGAACAAGAATGACTTAAAAATCCAAATAAAGCTCTTTTTTCCTTTCGCCGTATAATTGCAAATAACAAACATATCTGTGGTTTACAGAGGAGGCAATAAATTAAAGCTACAGTCACAAATCAGACCAGAAAAAGATATTTAAGTCATTCAATCCACCACCCCGGGATGGCTGCGGCCCCATGGGATTCTGCTCAGTTTTGTGAAAGACTTGGAGTCCTGAATAGAGGAAGTATGACACGAAGAGCTCCCTCAGAAGTGTTTTTTTTTATTCTTATAAAATGAAGCCATCCCTTTGGTGCTTCCTGAGCGCAGCCTCGTCGGTCTGGCTGGAGAAAAGCAAACGGTCTTTAGCAAATAAGCTTTTTATGTGTGAGCGGAGCACATCATAAATAAAGAGGAAGTTTGATCCCCGGCAGAATGGTTGTGTGTGTTTCTCCTGTAACCACCCCATGATGGCTGTGACATTTCAGTTTCTACAAAAAAGACAGGCATTTAATATCTTTTTTGAATCACAGAATGGTTTGGGTTGGAAGGGACCTTAAAGCTCATCCAGTTCCAGCCCCTGCCATGTGCAGGGACACCTCCCACTACCCCAGGTTGCTCCAAGCCCTGTCCAACCTGGCCTGGAACACTTTTTTACTTTAAATTTGTGCAAAAAAGATGCATTTCAAACCATTAGGAAGCTGAGGACCCCAGAATTTTAACTTCCTCACCAATTGTGCTGCTTTCACCAGCCAATGAAGAATCAAAACCAAAAAAAAGCCAATCTGTTTTTTCATTTTTCGTTGAGCTGTAGCCCTCAACCAACACTCAGAATGCAAGAGGTGCCTATTTCCATAGCTTTGGTGAGCAGAAGCATTTTAGGAATGGTCACTAAACAAAACAAGCTGAGGGTTTGGGTGTTGTGGCATTTTGGGTTTTTAATTTCTGGGGTTTTTTTATATTTTGAGGACAAGAGGAAATGACCTCAAATTGCAACATGGGAGGTTTTAGATTGGATATGAGGGGAAATTTCTTCATGGAAAGGGTTGTCCAGCCCTGGCAAAGGCTACCCAGGGCAGTGATGGATTCACCACTCTTGGAGGGATTTAAAAGCCAAGTGGATGTGGCACTTGGGGACATGGGTTAGTGGTGGCCTTGGCAATGCTGTGTTAAGGGCTGGATTCAATGATCCTAAAGACATACTCCAACCCAAACAATTATATAATTCTATAATTCTGTGAAGGAAAAAAGCCCTGCAACCACAAAGCCATGAACTCTGCACTAGTTCCCACTGCATTTCCAGAATACATGTCCAAAAAGACACATTTTGGGTGAATTAAAGACATTGTGCCAGAGGTGAGTTTGAACACAGTGAGCAGTTCCTGTCCCTCAGCTGAAGCCCAGCTGGATGTGAATCCGTCTGGTTTCAGAGCAAGTCCATCCATTAGGATTCTCAGGGCTTTCCAACTTGCCATAAGCAGGAGAAAAACCCAAAACTTGACAGAATTTTCCAGTGGGTGATCTGTGCTGTAGCTGGAGCCACCTCCCCACACCACAGACGTGACAGCGCCACGACAGAATGAACAATCTTCGTTACTCACTCCGAACCCAAGGACAGCGCTCAGAGCCTAAATTAGGAACACGAAAACCATTAACATGACCAATTAACCTCGGCCCCACCCTCCCTGCGCCACATAAAAGCCGAGGTAACAATCCCCAAGATAACATTGTGTGTCAGAAATATCACACACAGGAATACAGCAGTGGCAGTGCTTGTTTCCTGACCCGGGAATGCTTCTATAATTGTAGTGCATTGTGTTCCTGAGGATTTCGAGCTGGAAATTCCTTCCAATAGTCCTGGATTGCTGGAATTTCCAATCAGGCTCCCAAAACTATTTAGGCTCTCTATCAACACCAAGGTGCTGTTCTGAGTTCTGCGCTGTTCAGCAGGAATTTAATTTTCTTGGTGGAAATAAGTCAAAATCATCCCAGGGATATAAAAGGTGGATGTGGAGAAGATAAGCAAATTGAGCAGAATTTGTGTGTTTGGGATTTTCGATGCACATTTCATTGCTAAGGGAACCTAAACCAAAATCATCTTCACTCTTGGAGGCCCTCCAGCCCAGTCAAGAGGGCAGATATTCAGGAGACCATCTCATTTGAAGGAATTTCTTCATGGAAAAGGTTGTTAGCAGTGTAGGAGGCTGACCAGGAAGGTGGTGGAGTCCCCATCCCTGGAGGTGCCCAGGAATGACCGACGCGGCACTCAGTGCTCGGGGCTGGGGACAAGGTGGGGATTGGCCCCAGGTTGCACGTGATGATCTTGGAGATCTTTTCCAACCAAACAATTCTGTGATTTTTGATTAATTCAGCTATTAAACTCACACCTAATTCAGAGGTTTGGGTCTCCAGCATGGCCAAGCCTCCAGGTGAATCCCTCCAATTCCCAGAAAACACCACACCTTTGTGCACAGGTCCAGGGCATTGTCCCCTCCTGCTGAAAGCCATCCTTGCAGCAAAATTCTGCCATGCAATCCCCCACCCCTTTCTAGAGAATTTAAACTGCCCAGATGACAAATGTGAGGAGTGTAAAGGACTCCTCTCTTCCACCAAACCCCAGAGGATGTGGCACCTGACAAACCCATGGAATTTTGAAGTCCTGTCTTTATAAAGAGGTTTTATCCCAATGAAGCTTTCTCCAGTCAGTATTTCCAGGCACCACCAATATCAGCTTTCAGCTCTAAGTGCTCTCCTACCAATCCCAGACAACGTTAAAAGAGATGTTCACTCGTTTTGGTACTTTCCAATTAAAATGAAAAGATGTCAGTGACCCCAACAGACCGTGCTGGAGAAGGGCTTTTCCAGTATGAAAACACCATTATTTTTGCCATGCCCAGCAATACCGAAAGCTGTCGGCATCCTAATTTTAAAATCCTTTCGGTAACCTGTGGGCTTAGGCCTCCCCTCAGTTTCATCCTCATTTTCTCCCCCTGAAAAAAAACCATTTCCACTTCAATCCCTCCTCTTTCCTCACTTAAGATCTGTAAATTATCTAGAGGATTTAATTTTGGGGCTATTTCTTGGAAAGTTGGGCTTTTTTCACCTGCTGGTTGTTTGCCGAGGACCCCCACAAGGTCCATCCCGAGACGAAGCAAAGCCTCCCAGGAATTTTTCAAGGGTGAAGCTCAACACTAGCCAAGCCCTGAACAATAAATACCTCCCTCATTAGTATGCTGAGCCACATTAGTTCTGCTGCTCACAGAGCCAAAGCATCAAAGTGGGGCTGAATCTTCAATTTCACAGTTTGCAACGTGATGCATCAGATACTCGCCGGGCTCCGGGCACCGATGGGATTCACAAAGAGCTTGAGATGTGCGAGGTGCTGCTGGAAAATCTGCTAATGCCTGTGAAAGAGGCAGCACGCGCCTCTGAGAGAAGGGGGATGAAGTCATCCGACATAAAATTGGGGTTAACGCAGCAGAAGGGCGAAGGGACTGCCCAGCTTCACCCTCGAGGCTTCGGTAATGCCATGACCTCAATAGAGGAGTTGGCATCATCCTACAAATCAAATATGGATTACCTAAGGAACGATTTTACACTGCAGGCTTTGCATCAAGTCTGGGAAGTCTCATGGTCTCTCCACTCAACCCCCACCCCGTTACTCACTTTTCACGGAATTTGCAAGATTTGAAGATTTTGAAGTTTCTCAAACGTGGCTAAAATTGCTCAGAGGCTCTGAAGGTTATTTGGGATGGAGGGGCCAATAAACACAGACTGTCCTGTTCCTGCTCTCCTGTCTCTAGAAAATGAGGTTTAGGAACACAACACGTTACTCATCACTGTTTGAAAACTATGAATGACACTGTCACTGCTACAGTTGCACCTGTATTTATCAAATAGCAGCATTTCAGCTGATTTTTGCACTGAGAACTCTTTGCTCCTTTAAAAACAGTATTCCCCAAAGAAGACTACCTCAGCCCTGATGATTAGAGCAGAGTAGGACCAACGAAGGCCAGGGAATGCTTCCTTGTATTCAAAATTCAAGCAAAAAGGTGTCGGAGATGGCAAGAGACTCTTAAATACTCCAACCGGCAGCAGAATTCCTCAATGCATGTGTAGCACCATGGCTTTGGAGGCATTGCACAGATTAATCACACCAAGTAATGATCTCACAGTGAAGTGTTGAGCTGGAATTAGAGAGATTAATGCTCAGGTCCCAGCTCTTGAAGTTCTCACCCTTGGGGAAGTCATATTAACTCCTGCATCTCGCCTCCCCTTCCCACAAAACCTCCTTTGAATTACTGATTGTAGAACCTGAGTGAGGATGCCAGAGGGGAAGACCATTCCAAAAGCTTTTTTTTTAAAAATTATTATTTTTTCCTTAATACCTGCTATGAGGCACTGTCTTGTTTAATTCATGATTCTTTGAAGAAAGATTTGCCATCTTAAGGGAATAAAAACAATTCTTCGTTATCTTTTTTATAACTTCACGTGTTTGTACTACCAGTGAAGTCAAGCCATGAACAAATACTCACAAGTGTTGCACAAAAACTGTGCAATTTCAGGTAATAATGAGGTTGTGGGACATGGTTACAACATGTTTGGAGACCTGAAGGTTGGGTCAAACAAAATTCTGAAGTTAGTGGAGCATTTTCTGACCTAAATTTGCCACAGGAACAGAAGGGCATAGCAAGAAATATTGTCCCCTACAGCTTTGAGTATTTTGTGTTCCGTGAATCCCTCAAGACTTTGGTCCTTCTGGAGCTAAAAGTTAGGCTCTTCCTTTAATTTCCCAAGCTAACATCATAGAAAACAAGACATTGAACTGTCATGATGGATTTTTACACCTGTCACTCCACAGGTGACTCCAACCCCTGGCATTTCTTTGGTACATCCCAATTCCTCTAAAAACCAAAGAGATAACCAAGACTTCTTGGAATGTGGCTTTTTCCCATTGCCCAAAAAAATAAAATGCAGGCCAAGTTTTGGAGAGGATGAGAAGAAACGCGAAAGTCCGTGGGTGGAAAAAGAACAACGAATTTCAGTCATACATAAATTGCCTTTTTTTTTTTTTTTTTGGGGGGGGGG
>VZRL01001202.1:128721-159599 GCA_013397895.1 Origma solitaria
ATAGAAGAGATTCAGAGAAAGCAATGGGAAACCTGTACAGAAAAAAAAAAGGGGGAACATTTGACCTGGGTTAAGGAGTTATTGACACTCCATGCTACAGCCCCATCCATTTTTAAAGAATCATAGATTCAGGGAATGGTTTCAGGGAATCCCCAGGCTGGATGGGGCATGGAGAAGTGTGGTCTATGGAGGATGTCCCTGAGTTGGAAGCAGATGGTCTCCAAGGTCCCTTCCAGCCCAAGCCATTATTCCACGATTCTATGAAGATTCTTGCCCCTGCAGGGAAGGTTCAGCGCTAGTTTCATTCAAAAACACAGACTGGGCGTAGTCAATGGATTGGAGAATTCCATCCAAAAAATTACAGAGCTTGTTCGATCTCCAAAACCTTCCCTATTCAGTGGAAAATTCAGCTTTGCTACAAAGTCAGCTGAAAGTTTGTGAGCCAGCCCAGGCAGGGGTTCACCCATACACCCCAAGGAGAAAGGCCAAAAATGAGGCATCTGAACACAGCCCTGCCAAAACCTCCCTGGTTTTATCATCCAGAGTTCAAATCCAGACCTCCTGTCCTGCTGTTCGCACTGCGCATGGAAGGGTTTCCAAGAAATGTTCCTTGGCAGTAATCCCAAAAAACCCAGCTTCCGACCCGCTGCTGGGAGCAGAGGTGGCTTCTCTGCGGATTTTGAAAGCTGAATTTCCCAAGAAATTGCAGTGTTTTTGAAAAAGGCCCTTGATTTCTCTAAAGAAAATTATTTTTGCAAGCCTAAGGCAGGTCTGGTGGTCTAAGGACCTGAGGAAGAGGATCCTGCCCACATTGCCATTTCAAGTTTTGCTTGGCAGCAGGGATACTTCCCCCCTATCCTTCCTGTAAACCTGCTGGGATCATGAAAATAATTATGGTGGGAAAAATGGGTGAACTCAGATTTTAGAAGGAATTTCTCAATGATGAGGGTGGGCAGGCCCTGGCACAGGTGCCCAGAGGAGCTGTGGATCCCTGGCGGTGTCCAAGGCCAGGCTGGACAGGGCTTGGAGCAGCCTGGGACAGTGGAAGGTGTCCCTGCCATGGCAGGGGTGGAACAAGATGGTCTTGAAGGTCCCTTCCAGTCCAAAACATTTCATGATGCCAAGTCCCTGCTCATGGCAGGGGCGTTGGAATGAGATGACCTTTGAAGGTCCCTTCCAACCCAAATATTCCATAATTCCCACTCACACCCTCTGGGACAGACGGCAGGGGGTGGTGGCTCTGTTCTACCTCCCGCCCTCCTTCCCCACCTTCAGCGATGAGTTTTGATTTGAGACCACCGTGACCTCTGCTCAGAGGTGCCACCAGACCTGGGAGCCCTATGATGTCTGGGATCCCAAGGTCCCCAGTTGCACAGCAGAATCTTTTAGGATACAATCAACATCTCAGATCTACACTTCGAAGCCTTCTCACCTATTCTTTGGAAGCACAGGCTCCCTGCTCTGCCAGGACTGCCACTCCTGTGTAGTCTGTGCTACATCTGAGCTGAAATAAATGTGTGACATTGCTGAAATGGCTGACAAAAAGAGGACAGCAACTTGTGACAAGTGAATGTGACCCGTGCAAACAAAGCCCAGAAATCTAGCGATACATCTGAGCGGGCAGCTTTGTATGGGCTTCACGCACCAGTTTTCCCCCACGTAATCTGAATCTGAATGCTCCGGCCCTGTGACACCAATCAGGAAGTGATGGATAATGAAACACAAGCAGAAAAGGGTGCAAAGCCCTCCCAGCTCCCATCGGCTGTTTCATAACCCATTTTAGAGAGAGAAAAAGCACTCAGCCCAAAATATCTTTGCAGTAGCCCACAGGAGTTGAGGCTCCAGGTACAATGGACACCTGCAGCACTCCAGCTCTGAGTCCCACCTGGAATCCCACACTACCTGAGGCAGCTGAACAAGCCCCATGACCTCTGCCGGGGACCTTGTTGTCTTATTCCAAAATGATTTTGTAGAATCCAAACTGTGCTGAGGGACTCTTTCACTCCAGCCATCAGAGTCACATCCACATCTGCCTTCATCACTCAGAACAAACCACTCACACACAAGCGATTTTGTTGGGACCATTCCACCTGGCCAGTCACAGCACTGGCCACGGTGATCAGCCCCCGGCCACTCCTCTTCATGTGGGCTCAGGCACATCCTGCCAAGCCCAGCAGCTTCAGGATTCCAGCTGGCCACTGAATTCCAACCCCAAACAGCTCAGGAGCCCTGACAGGCACATCCAAGCTTTTGCTTCGCTAAAAAACCCTTTTCTTACACAAGCAAAAACTGAAAAATAAAAGGAATTTAGGTTATTAACATTTATGCTGAGCATCATACATGAGTTCTTTCTGAGATTTCAATCTCCTTGAACTTAATTCTTAATGGGATCAGATATGGAGAAAGCAGGCACCAAAGGGAAAGTTCTTCTCCTAGGACAGTTGGTCACTTCTCAGTAAATTATAATCATAGAATACCCCGAGAGTTGGAAGGGACTCACAAGAATCATCCGAGTCCAACTCCTGGCCCTGCACAGGACAACCCTAATTACTGGGATTCATTCAGCTGTTGATCTCAACAGGAGTTTTCCCCAAATCAAAAAGTGAGTAAAAAAAAAAACAACTTAAAAATACACATAGCAAAACACAGCAAGAAAATCAGTGAAGTGCAGAGAGGAACACACACAAGCAGATCTGAAACTCATTGCTAAGTATCACACATTCCAAGGGAAGGATTTAGTCAACCCTAAAAGTTAGGATTGGCTTCAGTTTGCCAATGACCGAGGTACCACACCAGATTTTCAATGAGTTCAAAGAATTTTTATATAAAACCATAAATTGGTCATGTTTGTGAAGCAGGCAGTGTCGGCAGGACCCTGTGTGGAAGCTTTAAGGAAACATCAAACCACAAATAAAAACTGCTTCTCCAGACAGGGTGAACCTGTGAAAGCCACAGCAACAAGAAATGCTTTAGGGAAAGACCTTGTTTATACAAATTCCAGGTTTCACAAGCACATCTCCGTTTTGTGCACCATCCCTGCACTGAACCCACTCGGGCTGGAACGAGTCCTTCGAAACACCCAACAAGAAATCTCACAGTAGGGTTTTTATTATTAATTTTTAAAAGCATTCCTCAATCTTTTCCACAGGTCAGACCACAGGAAGTACTTCCACCAGAAAAACTTCCCACAAGCTCCCTGATGGATGCTGGGTTTTAATTCACCAACATCCACAGTAACACTCCTTCTTACTCTGGAACTTTCCTTCTTACTCCATGACCTTACTCTCCTCAAAAAGACTCTGGGCTTCTTCTTTTCCCCTCCTTAATAAATCACTCATGAAAGAATTCCGTGCCCGTCTGCACTGAGATAGGAGTATATTTCAGTCTAACACAAATTCAGAATATTTTAGTCTAAAACTGGTTTGTCTAGACAAGAAAAAGAAACTTAAGTTCTCTTCAAAACAGTGCAAATATTGATGCTCAAACTCTATACACTGCACAAAAATCTTCCATTTTTGAAACTTTCGGGTTTCAAACAACCCGAAAAGTTTCAAAAGTGAAAGATTCTTTCAAGTAAATGAAGAGAAAACACCGGATTTATCCAAGTTTGCACCAAAACAAAGCCAATACCCCCTGGTCTGAAGACCACGCTCATTAGGATCGAACAAGGGAAGGATGGAGCACAGGTTTCTCTGTGTAAGACTGAGGGATGTGAATCCATGAGGAAGCTGGACAGCCTGGAACCTCCACAGGCTACACCAGCACCTGCTCCACACCCCAAACACCGCAGCCAGGTCTCCACTGTACCTTGAAAGGGACGTTCATTCACCTCTTTGCCTCCCCAACGGGCCGGCCAAAGCTTTCCCAATTAATACCAAACCAGGAGGATGAGGAGCACACAATCAATCCTTGTTAAGGCTGATGATTACTCTTGATGCACCCTGGAAGAGAGGAGAGAATGGCTTGTGTTACTCCATTTGGATCACCCATATCAGTCTTTACTGCCCCAACTGCTTGGGTTTTGTTGTGGATGACTGGGATTGTCCCATTAAACTGAGATTGTCCCAGCCACTAATGGAGTTCCCATACAGAATAACTATCCAAGTATTCCAAGCACAGCTGGAGGAACACCAGCCTGAGGAAGGCATGAAGACGGCTGAGAAGAAGTCTGAAGACCACAGCTCAAGTTTTGGGGAATAACCCAAGTTTACACAGCCTGTTAATACACCAGGAGCTAATGAACAACAACAAAAAATTGGTCTTAAATTGTTCTGCTCTGCAGAGAAGACAACAAGGAACACACATCACTTGCCTGGAAGCTGGAAAGATCTCATTTGTGCCAGATTTTACATCCAAATCCAGAGTGTTGCCTTAAAAACACCCTTATTTTTGGGGAAGGGAAGGTTTGTGGGCAGGAGCCAGGTACTTGTCAGGCCAGCCAGCATCAGTGGGAAAAGAGGACAAACACCTGGACAGCACAAACACTTCTGGAGGCCTGGAACAGGGGAAGGTGCCTTCAAAGGCTCCTCTGCTCATGAAAACATCCCCAAGGTGGAATTAGGCATGCATCAGTTAGAGCATCTACAGGAGTGAGAGCAGCTCCTCTGGGGCTGTGGGTATGTTGGCAAGGAGGAGAGGAAAACAATATTCCAGCAAGAGACAAGTGAATTATTCCCTTGGCAACAGGCTTCACGGGACCTGCTTCTCTCCTCAGTCATTCACTTGTATATATTTGGCTCCTCAGTTACTTTCTGTAGGACTCCTCCAGTTTTAGATCTCATTTTCAACTCAAGTCAGGCACATCTTCCACGTGCTGCGCAATGCAGAAACGGGTGAGATGCATTTTTGTCAGGTCAGGTGAGTCTAAAACAAGCTGGAACCACCTGTGCTGTGGGAACAGCTGGCAAAATTAGATGTCCTCCTCGATGGAGCAAGAGAAAAGCTGATGCTTTTTGTTCTAATGCTTTATTAGAGCTTTAAAGCCTCACACAGAGTGAGCACCCAAACCACCCACCCACAGCAAAGGCAGCAGCAAAACCAATGTCTGAGAGGAAGACCATCTTCCAAGATGGTCTGAGAGGCCCAAGAACAGCTCCCAGGAACCCCTTAAACATCTGGGTGTGGGTGGTGGAGACCACCAGGCTGAAGGGTATCATTGAAAAAACCAAAATCCCCAATTCAACATCCCCAGGGGTTGGATGGGGATTGGAGCCACCTCTGGAAGATGTCCCTGCCACCTCTCTTGGAACTAAATGTTCCTGAAGGTCCCTTCCAACCCAAACCATTCTATGTTTCTACGGATTTATTTGAAGTTGTAGGAAGGAGATCTGTTCTGCAGGCACAGGGAAGAGCAGCAGAGCATCTTCTCCCTGGTGGTGCAGAGTGCTCCCTGGACACCCACTCCACCGCTTTGCATTCCCCAACAAATCAGCCAGGCTGCTCACGGCAATGTGCGTTCCTAATCCGGCTCTGCAGCAAAACAGGCTCCCTCTAATTATCCCTCAGCCTGACGATATCTGAATGGTGGAACAGGAACACGGCAGAGACACAAAATGAGGGAGTGTGAAAACAAGCCTGTCTCCTTTCTCCCTTCACACCGCAGGTCCCGAGCGCACGAGGACTCGCTCCCGCCTGAGTCATTCCCAGCAACGCTTCGCAGCCCGGCACCGACCACAGAGAATTCCCACGCGGGAGACTTTTCTTGCAAAATTATTTAAAAATGAGAGGGCAGCGAGAGTGACTCTGGGACTGGAAGGAGCAACAGTGTGATGAGAAGGATCAGTGGTGTCTATGGAGCCTTATTAGAAGTCATTTATATGCAAGTAAAACAAATATTCCCCCACACTTTTCCAGGAAAATGCCAAATTCCAAACTGATTTACACGCTTTCCAATCTCATTGACTTCAGAGGGATTGCCTGCGGTAGGAATCACCAGGCTGCGGCCTCCCAGCAATAGAGTAATCCCTAAATATTCCCCCTTTCAAAAGCCCCATCATCCGACCAGGTGCTGCAGCTCAGACCCCGTGAGCCGAGCTCCAGCCCTGCGGCGACACTTCTCCTCTCCCTCCAAAAGCCTGGGAAGGGGGGGAAAGGGAAATAAAAGTCTGATGATGGAAATGCCTCGTGGAGCGTGGCTGAGCTGGGGGAGAGAGGCCTGAACCCTCCTTCCGCCTAATTAAATCCAGATCCAAAAGCTGTGCTGAGCCGAGGGCACTAAGTATTTTTGTTAGGAAGGGCAGGGATAAATTAACTCCTAACTCTGGCCCTAATCTTTTTTTCATTGTTGTTTAAATTCTCCCACTTCCTAAGATTTCAGCGTTTCCTTATGATAAAGAGCAGCTCTGGCCTGGCAGCTCACCTGCCCCTTCTCTCTGAGGCTTTTGGGCAGATGCTTCCCCCAACCAAGCTCCTAAAAATCACAGAAGCTGCTTCTGCATTTACAAACATCGGTGCAAAAGGCAACTGCTGACCCCACTCTTTCGTCACCAGCTGTTATTTACAGCTCCACCAGCACACTGGAGAGATGATAATAAGTGTTTAATGGTCCAGTAAACACCAAGGGCTTTATCTCCAGCCCATTTTCAAGCCTGATCAAATATAATAATCCTTTGTATATCTGTCTGCCACTTCCCTGGCTTCCTGCGGGATGGGAAGAGATGGACAGGGCTGTTCTATATTCAGATGTGATGAATATGGAGAAAAGGGGGTTAGTTATAGGGACACCAATGTTTTGCCTGCTTCCATATCAATTCCTTGCTCCCAGAAGGTCAGGACTGTACACCAACCTGTTGGACCTCAAATTCTATATAATACAGAAATGCAGGCAGCATCTGCCTCTAGGATTCAATGCAGCAGTTATAAATAACAGGAATATTACACAGAGGAAGTGGGGAATATGTGGAGGAAGTTGAGAGAAGAATCATTCACTTACAGACTGGGCAGATAAACCACTTCCTCAGATCTGAAATGGAAGATCTATTCCTCCTCCAATTATAGCTGTGGGTCCATTACTCAATATTCCCTCCCCATGCAAGTCTTACTTATCTCATAGAGCCTCATCTCTTCCAGATGACACTGTAAATGAGTCATTTGACACATTAAAGTGAAGCAGTTAGGGTTTTATTATGCTATTACACATCGCCGTGACAAGCTCCCCTAAAGACCTGATGCTAAATCACAGCCCAATTCTGATTTGGGAAACTGATCCTAAATCACAGCCCAATTCTGGTTTGGGAAACTGATCCTAAATCACGGCCCAATTCTAGTTTGGGAAACTGATCCTAAATCACAGCTCAATCCTAGTTTGGGAAACTGATCCTAAATCACAGCCCAATTCTGGTTTGGGAAACTGATCCTAAATCACAGCCCAATTCTGGATCGGGAAACTGACCCTAAATCATGGTCCAATTCTGGTTTGGGAAACTGATCCTAAATCACAGCCCAATTCTGCTTTGGGAAATTGATCCTAAATCATGGTCCAATCCTAGTTTGGGAAACTGATCCTAAATCACAGCCCAATCCTAGTTTGGGAAACTGATCCTAAATCACAGCCCAATTCTGGTTTGGGAAATTGATCCTAAATAACAGCCCAATTCTGCTTTGGGAAACTCACACAACCCAGAGATAAAGACATGAGAAAAAGCCACAAGGACTCTGCAGGTGAGACCCCTCCAACATGGGGCTGCACCTATTCAACACACAGGCTCCAGGAGCCAGATCTGCTCTGCAGTTTACCAGACCATATTCAAGGTTTGATTTCTTTTCTTCAGCCTCCAAAGGAGTCCCAGAATCAAGTCCTGGTACTGGTGAGGTCTTCTGATACAGCCAAAGCCACCTGGTTCTACCACCACCCCTTCTGGGCTCAGGTGATGGCAGAGACCTGCTTCCCAGTTTGATCTGGTCAAACTGGAGGGTCTTCTAGGGCTGATCCATGCAGAAGAGGAGGGCTCAGGGCAGGATTATGTAAACTAAGGCTCGAGGCCAAAATAAAGGAGCCTGGAGGCAGGGTTGTCATCAGGGCGTAGCTCAGCTGTGCCTCCACGCACTGGCCCCTTCCCTCCCTCCCTCCACGGGCCATTTTCACTCAGCGTGGCCAGGACACTCTTGCAGAGGGTGTTTGAAACTCCCAGAGCTGCCAAAAACGTCAAATTAGAGCCCAGTGAGAGCTCATTGTAAATCCACCCCAGTGAACCGCAGCCCTGCTCAGCTGCTTTTCTGGGTGAACCCAAAAATCGTGAAAGCAAAGACCTCCCGGCAATTACACCCAAAAGGTTTCCTGTCTCTGCACGAATCTTTGTTTGCTTTGGGTTTTAGTGGTAGATGGGAGCACAGACTACAACTTGTGGGAGATAGGTTATTGCTGCTAAAGCAAAGAGCCTTTTTCCTTCCCCCCCCCTTGAACAGATAAAGCACTAAAAATGCTGCTCTGAAACAGCTTGGTCCTGCATTCACAGATGGCAGCAAAAATTAGCATTATTTATCAGTGCCTTTAGTCACTTTTTAAAAGAAAAACAGATAAAGGGAAACATGCACCTGAATTAGGGCTCCTTACCCTTTCTTTTGCAGGTAATATTTCAAAATGCAGCAGGGAAAGAGCATTTTGCAGAGCTTTAGGAAACCACACTTAAAAAAAAAAAAATAATACATTTACCCAAGAAGGAGAATGAAAACAAGCAGAACAATAAGAGTCACGGAAGTTTGCTCTGAGGAGACAGCTGGGAAGGTGAAAGGAGGAAGCAAGCAAAGAAAACACAGAGCATAAAGATAGAAATTAATCCAAAACAGCAGGAGAAGAATTATTAAGCCATTTTACATTCTTACAGCAGAGGAGATGTGATCACACAGTGCTGTTGATGCCAAATGTAACTGCATTTGTGCATAAGTCACACCCCTGCAGAGGGCTCAGCCCAGCCCTGCATCTCCTGAGGGCCTTGATCTCCCTGTCTCAGAATCACAGAGTGCTGGAGGTTTGAAAGGACCTCTGGAGATTGTGGGGTGCAGCTCCCTGCTCACAGGGTCACACAGAGCCTGCTGCTCATGACTGTATCCTGAAAAATGCCCAATATCCCCAGAGATGGAGACTCCACAACATCCCTGGACAGCCTGTGCCAGTGCTCCGTCACCCCCACAGCCAAAATGTGCTCCCTGATGTTCAGAGGGACCCTCCTGTGGTCAGTGTGTGCCTGTGGCCCCTTGTCCTGGCCCCGGCTCTGTGCCCTCCCTGCAGGTGTCGATGGATGGGGCGAGACCCCCGGAGCCTTCTGTGGCCCAGGCTGAGCAGCCCCAGCTCTCCCAGCCTCTCCTAGAGCAGAGATGCTCCATTGCCTTCCCTGGGCTCTCCCCACCCTGTCCATGTCCCTCCTGTCCTTTCCTAGAGCAGAGATGCTCCATTGCCTTCCCTGGGCTCTCCCCACCCTGTCCATGTCCCTCCTGTCCTTTCCTAGAGCAGAGATGCTCCGGTGCCTTCCCTGGGCTCTCCCCGCTCTGTCCATGTCCCTCTTGTCCTGGGGAGGCACAGCTGGAGCCAGTGCTGAGCAGAGGGGCAGGATCCCCTCCCCTCTGATGGATGCACTTTGTCTCACAAAGCCCAGGACACCACTGTCCCTTTTGTCACAAGGGCACTTTGCTGCCTCAGGGCGAACTCGGTGCCCACCAAGACCCCCAAATTCTTTCCTGTCCAGCTCCATCCCCAGCACAAACTGGGGTGAGGAATTGCAGGGAAACAGCAAATGCAGGAAAGAAAAACACTCATAGGCCACTCCAAAATCTGCCGTCAGACAGGGAAGCTCATCACCAGAGAGCTCAGTTCAGATGAAGGACAAATAAAAAAAGGCACAGAGAGCATCATATGATAAATAGGCATCATTTTCTCCAGCAGTGAAGCCTGTCCTCGCTGCAAGAACTTGCCATTTCCTCCCAGCACAAATGGATTACTCATGGACACAGAAGTCGGGAACAAAATTAACTCTTGGAGCCCAGCGTGTCCCAGGAGATGAGCTCAATCCCAGTCTTCTCTTTCCCCCCCAGCACACAGACCAGAAGCCTGGTGGCCTCTTTGATTGCTTCCATCACCACAATAATTGCTTTAATTTTCAGCTGCTTGATTTTAGCAGAGACTCTTAAAAGCCACACGAAGAACGATTAAATGCAAGAATTAAGTGAAATAAGGTGCAAACAGGGTTTGGTGTCTGCCCCTCTTCCCTTAAGTGGGGTGGAAGATTAAGTGCTCAGCACACAGGCTCCTGAGAAAGCCTCCAAAGGGAGGCACCCTCAGAAGAGATCCAAAAAGCCTTTTTCTTAATAGAAACCATCTAGAACTTGCCAAAATAACCCTAAATCCTGCAGGACTGGCGGGATGGAGCCTTGGCTTCAGCTCCCACATGGGCTTAGCAGTACAAATCCACTTCCCACACACCAGGGAGAGCAGCCCAAGGTCTATTCTGTCCTTCCCGTGGTGCTGAGCAGCCAAAACACGAATCACTCCTCCAGAAAGTACAGAGTGAACTGATTTATGGACTTACCGAGGAGGGAAGTTCTGATCAGGGTCCTCTTTCTCAGGATTTCAATGTGTTTTACACTAGGTATTCATTGGACCTGAGGAATCCACAATCACTCCCGCTGCACACGATGCTGAGAAGAGGGACCAAGACACAATTCCTTCCTTCTGATGCTATCCCACGCTCAGGTTTGAGCGGCAAGGAGGGATTCAGCACCTCTGTTTCACACAGACAAAGCTGCAGGTTTCTCAGCAGGGATCGAAGCGAAGGCAACCCAATACCTCCACCAGCAGCAGCTCAAGGAGCTCCCAGCGCTGGCTGCCCAACAAGCCCAGGATCCCGGGATCACAGTCCCCAGCCTTTTTTTTTTTTTTTTTTAAGAATATAGTCATCAAAAACTGTCTCTTGCTCAAAGGCTAACAGCTGTATGACAGTCACATTCCAAGTTTTCTACTCATTCATGAATTCAAAAGTCAGGCTGAGCAGATGCACCATTAAGTCCAGTTTCCTTCTTTTTGAGAACACGTGTAATTATCCCTAACTTCAGAGACATAAGCCACTCCTGGAGAAGTGACTTGTCAAACAGCGAGATGACAGAGGCAGCAACAAGAGCCCACTCACCCTGCTACAGGTCTCATGCCTCACAAAATAATTGCCTTCCCACCCAGAACTAAAGGTTACAACTACAGAGAGAATGAGTCAAGCTGGAAAGACCTATTTTAAAAAATGGGGAAAAATGGGAAAAAAAGGTTTTATGAAAACACACCGCCATGTGTAAGACAGGAGAGGGATCATTTCTGCCATGCACCTTGTTTGCTCAGGCTTTGTCTCAGCTGTCAACCACAAATTAAACACCGCAGTTAAAACTTTGCTCATCTGGTACCTTTAATACTTACTTAGTCACTAGAAACTGAACATCTGTTTTGCTTTGAGTGACTCAATGTTATCTGCAGTGTTGGACCACTGGAGATGAGTATTCCTGAGTTTTTCCTCCCCTCCACCCCACTCCTAGCAACAGGGCTTCTTGCTTTCGGGAGGAATCAGCTGACAAAGTTGGGTTATAAAATCATTACAGCTTGACACGGGGTGAGGAGGAAGCACAGGACACAAGAGATATTTCATCCTCAGCTAGAAACAACTCTGCTGAGATCTCCACTAGCGTGTACCTGCATCCCACAGCTCCCTGGGATCGATACACCTTTGGCTCTCAGGCTCTGGAGAAGCAGCAACCTCCTGCTGTGTTTACAGCCAGCTCGATAAACACGCCGCAATTAAAATGCCTCCAGCAACCTCTCAGTGTGTGCATCCCCCACCCCAGGCTGCCAGCAATCCCAAAGCTTTATCTGGGATTTAACCTCCGCTGGCTCCGGGCACAGCGGAGAGCTCAGCATCACATCTTCATCAGCAGGGAAGTTCCCGAGGTGGAGGTGTAGCTCCGGGAAGAGGATGCAGCAGCAGGAAATATCCCAGCACCGAGGGACCCAATTAAGCTGCTGATAGAAGACACCAGCATCCTATTAGCAGGGTAGACGCCGTGCCTGCACAAAGGCACGCCACGCCTGGGAAAAGGACTTCAGGGATAACATATGCTGAGTGTGTGTGCCAGGGAAGAGTCTGGACATGGTCATCATCTTGTCCTGCTGGAAGAGAAGGGATCTGGGCAGTATCCGAGCCAGCCCATCGTTAAAAGCCATTTCCCTGCCGTGTGTGCAGGGATGATCGTGCTGTTTGTTCAGTGAGTGGGAATTTTCCCTGGACAGGCGGCAGACAAAGCAAATGCAGAGATCTTCCCTTCACCTCAGCAAATGGTGGCTATGAAACACACCCAGGTGTCAGAAAGGCTGATACTTTATGGAGTTTCAGGGAATCACAGAATATCCTGAGCTCAAAGGGAGTTTCAGAGAAATCACAGAATATCCTGAGCTCAAAGGGACCCACCCAGGGATCATGGGGTCCAGCTCCTGTTTCACCGTCTCCCACATCAGAGATGGGCACTCAGAGAATCACCCAGGTTTTAAAGGAGCTCCAGGATCATTGAGTCCAACCTGTGACCCACCACCGCCCTGTCACCCAGAGCAGAGCGCTGAGTGCCATATCCGATTGTTCCTTACACACCTCCAGGGATAGGAACTACATTACCTCCCTGGGCAGCCCAGTCCAGTGTTTTATCACCTTTTCTATGAAGAATTTCCTCCTAATGACCTGCCTGAACCTCCACTGGAGCAGCTTGAAACGATAATGGGTTCACCCAATGGATCCACTACACCCTCACATACAGAGAGAGGCACGTTCATTGAGGATTCAGATATTAACCTGCTGTGAGATAGAGGTTCCCAGGGAAATCTGGGGAAATCCCTGCTCCTGGCTCCCACCTGAGCACTTTAACTTCCAGAAGGCTTTTCTCTCCTTCAGTAAAATTTTAAAAGTGAGTGTGCACAGGAACAGCCTGAGACTGTCCCAATGTGCATGGCAGACCTCATCTAAGATCTCCTTAATTCAATACCTCCAAGTGCAACCAACAGCAGGTCAAGGCAGCAAAGTCAGCCCCACACCAGAATGTACCACTTTCTCCCCAGAACACCTCCCAGGCTTCAGCCTGGACTGCTTCTACCCAGGGATCTTTATACTTTCTTTCCATGAGTTTATCCAGTCACCTTTTTGATCCACGTCAGGTTTTAAGCATCCTACAGCAAGCAGAGAAGCTGTGGCTGCCCCTGGATCCCTGGAAGTGTCCAAGGCCAGGCTGGACAGGACTTGCACCAGCCTGGGATAGTGGCAGGTCTCCCTTCCCACGGCAGGAGAGGAGAATGACATGATCTTTAAGGTTTCTTCCAACTCAAACCATTCTGTGGTTCTGTGATTAACACACGTGGTGGAAATTCTTACAAATACTGACAGTACACAGGAAGTGCTACGAGGACAGTACCATCAACTCCCAAAATTCTCATCCCCAGAGCTCACAAAGCTCCTCTGAGTTCTCGCCCCGAAGTTTTCACTGTGCTAACACAGACCACAATGAACAAGTGCTGCCATGCAAGTCTCAGGGATTCAAACTGGGCTCCTCATCACAGCCTCTGCGGGCAGCGAAGCAGCAGAACAGGTTTGGAAAGGAGAAAAGGAAAGAAAACACAGATGACTCTGATAACATGTCTAATTAATAAAGCATAAACGAGCCGGGCTGGTTCAGGCTGCGCATCCCATCTGCTCCAGCTTGGGTCGGGATGGTTCCCATCCCCAAAAGCACCGCTTTCCATGCAGATATTCCCACACGCTGACAGCACAAGCATGTGCCTTCAGCACCCGGGCATACACGCTCTGCTATGGCATTCCTGCACAGCCCTGTGTTCCTTGCTGCAGGAAAAAGGGATGAACAACAAAAAATACGAGTGCCCAGCGTGCAAATTATGGTCTGAGACACTAAGGTCATATCCCAGGGACCAAACGCAAGAGTTTGGTATGAATTTGCCATAACTTCATAGTCATCGGTTCTCCATGGCCTTTAGATAGGTACTAACTTTTAAAGATTTACCCCTCAAGCAGGTAATACCTTTTATTTTAAGTGACTTAGCAATCAAGTTGTGTGAATTTCTACATTGTAAATGCTGATTTACAAAGATTTATTTATGCAGCTGACAGCTCCCTAATGTCAGCAGTTAGAGTTATGATTCTACAAGTTGAGGTTCGGACAAGGTCTTGATCTCTGCATCTTTCTGGTCCTCCTGATAAAAATAAGCAGAGAAGACACACACAGTAGAGTCCCTGTAGTGGGAAACATCCAGACGCTCTCACAAATGTGCACCCTGGCCCTAAGAGCTTCAACAAAAGGAAAAAGAGAGAAACAAAAGGGAACAACAGGAAACTGGTGGTGAAGTGGTGCCGATAGTCCTGGTGCTCTCTGAGGACAGGCTGACTCACTCTCCCCAGTTAAAAACCCAAACACCACCAACACCACCAGTCTGCTGGAGGTGGGAGTTCATGCTTTTTTCAGGTTTCATTGCTACAGGCAGATTTAATGAAAATGGAAACCCTTCAAGGAGGGTAAATCCTTCAGAGGCGGAGAGGAAGCTACAGTCAGTTCCAGACAAGCTTCTCCTGTATCACTTCATTTGTGGCCCCACCAGCTGCTGGCACCTGCTCCCTAAAAACCAGCAAGAGTCAGGCCCTGAAAAGATAATCTGTCCTATTCTTTTGCAAAAAATGGGACCGAATGAGCAATGTTCTATTGGGAAAGTCCACACCACACCTACGATGACACAGAAGAAAGAAACCAGCCTGGCGCTTGAGCCAGCCAAACAGGGAACGCCAGGGTTTTATTAGAGGAAAACCTTGAGTAACTTGGATGCAAACAAGCTCATCTCCACCTGGGATGCTGAGATCCTTCCACTGTCTTCATATTAAAGAGCTGTGAACATCATAAAGGCCTGATCTGCACCTGAGGAAGGAGCAGAGAGGATGTGCCATGGCAGAAGCATCCCTTGCTAAAGCGACCAGGCTCCAGCTGTGACTTCCTTCAACACTGCTCCATCCAACCCCTGTGGTTTGCTCCAGCCCAGCTCTCAAAACCCACACCCCTCAAAATCCAACAGCAATAAACAGTTGCCAACCGAGGACGGTCACCAATCGCAATGTCAAAGCGACAACAACATGGTGATGGTGAAATCCTATGGCATGGATTTGTTCTGCAGACTCAGAGGTGCAGACAGTGCATGTGGGTGGAGGCAACTTCGTCCCAAGAAAGTCAACCAACACAGGAAGCCTTAGCTGCACTGGAATAGTCAAGATTTCAGGCAAACTACTTAAAAGCAAGCAGTTCTCCTCAGGAAATGGACAATGAGCTGCTGGCAGCATCCTGGAAGCCTTTCCTCTGACAAAGAGCTGGTTACTGAGGACTGGAGCTAACTCAGGTACAGGCACAGAATAAAAGGCAGAAGTTGAACTGGAACTTGCTGACTAAGCTGGGGGGGCAGGGGAGATCCGGGCAGCAGCCAGAGCTCTGGAATAGGCACGGAAACAAGTTTCCACGGGAGCATGTTGCTCTAAAGTCAGAAGTATGAGATCATCTTGTCCCCTCGAGTATGTTGTTTCCTAACGTTTTGCCCAGACTAATCGCAAATGTCAGAAGCAATGGCTGGGTCTGTTGGTTTGGGGGGTTTTTTTGGACTACCTTGAGCCCCCGCAGAGCCAGTCGAGGATGAGAATTGTAGACCCTGTTCTGTCTTTCACATTACAAAATCAATTACCTCTGCAGCCTGATTGCAGCATCTCCTGTCAGAGTGATTCTGCAAGAGGCTGAAAGAACAGCTTGCCTTTCAAAGGGAGTTAGGAACATTCCTGCGAGTCCTTCCGTGCCCTGTGGTCACGTGCTGGTGAAATTTAAGAAAAGCATGTGCAGTCCCAAGGGAAGAGCATCCCTTGGAGAAAGCTGTTCTTACAGCCTTCAAAAAAGGACATGATTTAATGCCCTTGCAAAGTACAAAATTTCCAAGGCAAAAATCTGATTCTTCTTGCTTTTCAATCCTCTTACACAGGTAATGAAGAAGAAACTTCACTACAAGATGATTTTGAGATGGAAGTGGCAGTTTGGGGATGGCCAGGCTTGTCCTACCTGCATGTAAGATTTGTGGGATCGAGCAAAACAAGAGATAACATTTAGGTCGGTTGGACTCGAAGGCAGTGAGCATCTTAGATGTAGCTCTTGGATAGCTGCAAGTGGAAATTAGCACTACAAGCTGGAAACATCTGGAGATAGGGTGTTAAACATGACAGTATTGGTGGGTCACATCTGGCTCCCACATTTTCATTTCAGCCTACCCAGAGGCAGGAGTCAGGCACGAACGGAGCTGGGAATTCTGTGCTGGATGATCACACAGGTCACTTCCACTAGGTGAGAGCTCCCTTTTCCTCACCTCCCACCCCAGGCAGTGCCAGAGGCACCCGTGCCAGGCTCTGTGTCAGCCACAGTGGGACAGCTCGTTTGCCAGCCTGCCGAAATGGTGGCCAGGACAGGGTGCAGTGCCGGAGCACGGTGTTCACACCAAGGTAAGCAAGCTGAGCTGCCTTACTCACCACCAGATGTGGTCCAACACGTGCAGAAAGGAGGGAATAGAAAAATAAACTCTCCAAAACAACACCACCTCCGTCTTACATCAGCTCACCCCTGCCACGAAGCAACTCATTGGCTCTTCACATCTTCGTTTCCTTTCGGGGCTGGGGCAACGGTGCTCCCTGCTCAGCCAGGGACTAACCGAGGAGCCAAAGCTGCTATGCCAGAGCCCCAGAGAACACCCAATTTTGGCAAGACAGGGCTTGACCCCCCCCAATTACTAAGCAGGAAGTGGGAATATTAAGTGCAGATGTTAATGGGGAAAAATAGGCGCAGCTGACAGCAAGGTTAAAGGGAGGTTGTACGACAGGACTGAAAGAGAATAGGTTTGGATGGGATATTAGGGAGAAATTATTCCCTGGGAGGGTGGTGAGGTTATCCAGGCTGTCCCCTCCCTGGAAGTGTCCAAGGCCAGGCTGGATGGGGCTTGGAGCACCCTGGGATAGTGGAAGGTGCCCCTGCCCATGGCAGGGGGTTGGAATGGGATGGTTTTTAAAGGTCCTTTCCAACCCAAACCATTCCATGGTTCAGTGACTAAACCACTGAGTTCAGCTCACAGCATGTGCCTTGAAATCAAACATGACAAGGTTTAGCAGATTATTATTAAACATGAAGTCCCTGCAGAATGTTTTGTTCTAGGAAAAAAACTAAAGTGTTGCTTCTTCAGCTACCTGTTACCTAAAGTGAGCCGAAGGAGCCCCACTTCTGGGGGAATAAATCCATTTTGCACTAGGAAATAGGCAGCTGGAGTGGGAAGTGGTCAGCACCATTAGGTACATCAAATTCTCCCAGCAAGAGACTTCATGCTTAGGGCATTTCAAAACCCAGCATTTCTTAACAAGCATGGAAGCACCGACCCCTCCTCTTATTTCACATGTCCCCTTTTCCCTGGGGACAGCAGGCAGCCTGGTGTGACACAAGGGGAACACCCCAGTCCCTGGCGAGCAAGGCAGGCTTTGATAAATGGGAGGAGGGCGGCGAAGGAAGGAAAGTTCATGGAAGAGAACTCACAGAAGACCGGAATATTAAAGAGCTTCAACTCTGCAGCCAGGAAAGACTTAACAAACAGGCATCTTTGCACTTTCAGCTGCTGAGAAACAACCCTGCCCAGAGGAAAGAAAAATCACACGTGGAAGAACTCAGTGGGCAAATGTCTGGTGTGAGATTTTGTCTACAAAGACAATTTAGGGGACAGGTTTAAAAAAGCAGAGGATGATTGTGGCTTTAAGGCCAGGTTGGATGGAGCTTGGAGCTACCCTGCCTGGTGGAAGGTGTTCCTGCTGGTTGGAATAAATGGTCTTCAAGGTCCTTCCGACCAAACCTTTCCACGAACAGCAGCAACACTTGGGAGCTCCCTGGCATCTCGCACCTGTGGAATATCGCTGGGCTCTGACAAAATTCAGTACAAACAAAAAAAAAACAGTACAAAGTTTTTCTCACATCATCATTATTTTTTTGCTTCCAAAATTGAGACCTGCACAAGCTCAGTGTCTCCATCTGGCACATGTGCAGTGCTGGAGCGGATCCCTGGAAGTGTCCAAGGTGCCCTGTGCCAGGGCATGAGAGAGAAGGGAGGGTTTGACAGCTGGAGGCCAAGAGGGAAGGAGGAGACAATCCTCCAATGACTTTAGCTCCAGAATAGGATGGACCAAAATTGTGCCCAAAAATAAATTCAAGTGGCTCTTACTAGCAAGAACAGATTTAACCACCACATTCATTTTCACTCCCAATGTTCCCCAGGCTTCTTGTTTCTCTCTGGAGGTAGATCCAAGAGCCTCTGTAACGTGGGCACAGCTCAGAGCAGATATTCAGGGTCAGATCTACGATGCAAATGACTGAGAATGTCTGAAGGGAGGATATAGTTCAAATGCTTTGAAAGTTTTGGAGGGTTTTATTCAGTGTTTTGACTGTTTCAAAGTAAAATGAGGGCCCGGCTTCCAAAAATATATGAAGTAAAACCATCAGCAATGAGAAAAATTGATTCTACCATAACATCCAACACCACAGCTCGACAGGGTCATTTGTAACTGCGCATCAAATGACCACAGGAAAATTGGGGGAGCCAGAGATGCTTCAGAAGTGGCTGAACAGCTACAACAGGGTCACTGCAAGAGCTTCCTGCAGGAAGGACACAAAATGCCATCCTGTGTTTAGCAAAAGCCACTGTTAGCTGAGAGCTGGCCCACGGATGGAACTTGGTCGCCCAAGCCCAAAGGTGGGTTTGTGCCACAGCACCTGTCAGAGGCCACGCAGCCTCCCAAGGCTTGGTTCTCCAGAAAAGCCACCAGAATTCATGAATCTGGTGGCTGAACTCTGAATGTCCCCAGAGCAGAGCCTGCAGGACCTTAAATAAGGATTTTAATAAGGACAGGGAGGGACACGGAGCCCTGAGCTCTGCATTCAAGGCGCTCCCTGGGGAAGTGGTCACAGCATCCCAAAGGAGCTGAGCTGCCATTTGTCACCTCCACAGCAAAACCATCCTCTTGCAAATGCCCTGTGCCAACAGCTCCGTCCTGCCAGCGAAGACAAAGCTCAAGGAATGCTTGAAGAGATCGACAACAATTCCTGTAACAGGCAAAATGGAAAAGAATATATGGAAGTGGCAATCCAATTCCCACCCCTGGGCTCGGGATCTGATGGCAGGGCTGGGACCCCAGTCCCATTTTGGAGAGGGGACACAGAATGTACTGCCACGACCATCCAAGGGGCTGGAAACATCTCAAGTGGCACGGAGAGTGTTGGATGTAGGATGGGACCAATCACAGCTGTGATGACCTTCCCATGTTGGATTGAAAACTCTGGAATAACAGCCATGCACCTATGGAAGCTGCTTACTGTGCTACCACCCGTGTCCATCATTAGTTAATTACTGACATTTCTATAACTCCATTGCCTTAATGAAGCAGCAGAGGAGGGGAAATTCAGTATCAAATATAAAGCAGCAATCTCAGCTGGGTGGAATTTCAGCACACAGGGCTTCAGGAACTCAAATTCCCTTAAATCTGTGCCACTTTTCTTGCCCCACTTCTGTGGGGCACTGAAGAGCCCAAAATGAAACTCCCCTGCACACACAGCACCATGAGTCCCCTAGGAGGATGAATCCTTAAAGGCTTCAAAACACAATTCTAAAGGTTCTCTCCCAAACTGAGCCAAATTGTAGCAGGTGAGATTTTCACCCTCCAGACAGAAGAGAAGCTGTGGCTGCCCCTGGATCCCTGGAAGTGTCCAAGGCCAGGCTGGATGGGGCTTGGAGCCATCTGGGACAGTGGAAGGTGTCCCTGCCATGACAGGGGGTTGGAATGAGATGATCTTTATGGTCCCTTCCAACCCAAACCACTCCATGACTGAACGATTCTGTGAAACTCTGGCATTCTGGGCAGCAAAAAGAGGAACTTGTTTTGTGCAGCAGAGACAGTTTAAACAGATTAAACTACAAGACTGGTGTTCTAGTCTGCTGTCATGTCACGTCCAATGAAGCCACAGTCACCTCGCCAGGATCTGTTTCCACAGCAGCTAAACACACCAATCTCCAAAGATCCCACGCTGGTAGCTCTGAATCCGCTCTACAAAAATAAAACCATTCCAAAGAACCCATGCCAAAGCAGCTGAGCGAGTATTGAGCAACTGCAAAGTTTCTGGCTTCCTAAAGACACTCATGATCTTGCAGTAACTTCAAAAAACCCCACGGAATAGGTCAATTCCTGGGTTTGGATGTGGAGGAGCTCAGTTTTCCCGGCACTGCTGAGGCTGCCTGGCTGTCCAGGAGCCCTGGCTGAAGTTTCCAGCCAGTTATCATCAGACCTGAATGGCTCATCCCTGAAGCACTTCTTCCCCTCAGGACTTTCCACCTCTCCCATCCACTTGTGCACGGACTTCCTCGTTCTCTGTCCACCGGTCAAACAAGTGCAATTGTCAGAGGAAAAATTCAGTTTCTCAGCCCTGAAGTTCAAAAGGGATTTGGTCAGTGGCTGGGCTCCCTGGCTTTGCTCCAGAGAGGCTGGAGAGGCAATGGGAAGGGATGTTTTGGGGGCCCTAATTACATAATTACACACTGTGTAATTCCCCAGCAGAGGCACACTCCAAGCTCTGCCAGCTTCCTGCTACGATTCCCCTTGCACTTGGGACTGAACCATTTTCAAAAATGAGAAGCAGAAATGACCCGGGTGATGGGTGAAGGGCTTTGTTCAAGTTTGCAGCGAACAAGAGCCATGAATTTCTTACCAGCTGCTGGGCTTGTGCCCCACAGAAGCCAAAAATGTGAATCTGCAAGACACTGAGCACCCTCAAACCCCCATGACATGGGCAATGGAGCTGGCAAGGGTTTGGAGCACCAGGAGCGGCTGAGGGAGCTGGGAAAGGGCTCAGTCTGGAGAAAAGAAGGCTCAGGGGGGACCTTGTGGCTCTGCACAGCTCCTGACAGGAGGGGACAGCTGGGGGGCTGTGCTCCCAGGGAAGAGGGACAGGAGGAGAGGGAACGGCCTCAGGTTGTGCCAGGGAGATTTAGATTGGATATTAGGGAAAATTTCTACATGGGAAGGGTGGCCAGGCATTGGAACAGCTGTCCAGCACAGTGGTGGAGTTCCCATCCCTAGAGGGATTTAAAAGCCATGTGGATGTGGCACCTGGGGACATGTGGTGGCCTTCAAAGTGCTGGAGGTTGGTCTGGAGGATCTCAGAGAGCTTTTCCATCCCAAATAACTCCACGATACACATGGGAATGCAAACCAAGCAGCACCTGGCAAGATCAGGTCCAGCAGTGGTTCAATGAACACTGACTTAACAAACACCATCTCTGCTGGGCAGAGGGGCACTACAGGGAAAGCAGCAGCTCTGGGAACGAGAAAAGAGCTTGCAGGGAACGACACCGGAGCTGCAGCCCCTCCGTGGAGAAACCTCCACCCTCCTGCTCTGGAGCCTGCTGCCAGCTCACCATGGCCTCCTCCTGGAGCAGCATCCCAGCGTTGGGCAACGGGGCAGCATCAGCTGCTCCATCCCACGCTGCTCACTCAGCCGTGCCAGAGAGGAAACAGGGACAGAGGGCTTTGAGGTTCCCCTTTTTCTGGCCACAAACACACCGAGCTCCAGCTGAGGGTATATCCTTTTAAAGCAGCTCCTTGCATTTCACAATTTATCTTCAAGTTTCTACAGGAAGAGGGCAACATATGGGATGTTACATAAACTTGAACAACCCCCACAGAATATCCTGGGGAAAAAAAGGCAAATACCTCTGCACAGGCATGGAAGTTGCTCTAAAACATTTTAAGGAACGTGAGGAGTAAATCCTTCATTATGCCATGGATAAAACCTGGACACAAGCAGGATCAGGTATTCAGGGGCCCCCAGAGCCTCTCCTGGGTGGATCAAGAGATTTGTCACCTTTGTGAACATGCACCTGCAGCAATGGTTTTGCACCTCTATCACCAAGAGTTCACCTGCAGCCCTGGCTGAGGGACACAGACTCCCACAGGGACCCTCACAAGAGCAACCAAGAGGGATGAAGACACCTGGGGACCCTTCAAACCATCCTAAATGCTGATGGACCCCAGGTGGAAAATGCTCAAGCAGCCACCAGGTTTGTCATCCTCTCTGGAGCCCTGGCCGAGGCAGGGACGAGAGAGGTGAGAAAAGATGGTCGTGCCTTTTATTTACCTCTCAGGGGAGCAGATATTCACCTTAGCCCTTCCAAAGCTGCTTTTCCCTCTCAGCTTGCCTTTTCCTATGTTATTATTTCTGATTTTATTCATTTGGATGTTGCATTCTGGGAGGCCAGACCTGCCTGCTCAGCACAGACAAACGGCTGGGCCACAGATTTCATCTCCAGATACCTGCTGGAGTGAAAAAAATAACTCACACACAGCCACTGAAGACCAAGCCAGGTAGAGAAAGATGATAGATGAGTTGGATGAATACAATTCCCTGAGAGAAGGTTGGAGCCAGATGGGACTCAGACTCTGCTCCCAGGGAACAAGAGACAAAAGGAAACGGCCTCAAGTTGCACCAGGGGAGGTTTAGATTGGATATAAGGGAAAATTTCTTCATGGGAAGGGTTGTCAAGAACCCTCCTAGATAAGATTAGAAAATAATTGAACCTCTCTAATCCCAGTCTCAGTATCTAAAGACAAGCTGCTGCCACCAAGTCACCCAAAGATCCCACCCGGCATTCCCACCCTGCCACCAGAATGACGATGCAAATTCTACACACCGACTGAGATTAAAAACATGTCTTTGCCTGTAGCCAAATAGGTTTAAAGTCTCCTCAAGAGAAAATCTTGAGGATTATCCTTGCTTTCCAATTTATTATTCATTTCTAACTCATCTCCGTTCATCTCTAATTCATCATTTAGGGGATGGCACTAATGTCTGCTATGGAAGGGGTATGAAACTGCAGGATTTGGACTGAAGTTGTACTTTTGAGACTTCAAGAGTGGCCAATTTGCAAGAGAGTGAAATCCAGAGGCTCTGAGACACAACACGTGCTCAGCAACACTGGCAAACATGTGAATATATTTATTTTCAGGCTTCTCAAACACATCCACAAGAGCTTCGCTTCTGGAACACGAGTGAGATGATTATCTGCTGGCATGATAAAAACATGACTGAAATCGTAAAGCTGCAGGAAAAGTTGTGCATGCTGGCCTGCCACGCACTATCACCAGAAAAATTTATGGTACCTCAAGACCTGTGGGTCGAGAGCCAGGATATTCCTGTGCTGAACACGGTGCCTGGAACGGGAGGCTGCGCCTTCCCAGAGCACTGCTGGAATCTTTATAAACAACTAAAATGCTTTTTAAAAAGAACAACAAAACCCCACACACAAAAAAGCAAATCCTGTTCTTCATATTTCTTCTCTTACTCAGTGAGATTTACTTATTTGAGGGTTTTGGCCTTCCAGAAACCTCTGACAGCATTGGGACTGGGAGATCTGTCCCTTTTGCTCCAGGTTTGGCTGAGTGTCTCTGAGTGTCACCTTGCCACCAGCAGCCAGGTCTGAGTTCCTTTCTGCTTTTTCTTCCACCCATTTCCCTGCCTGAGTTGGTCACATCTTCCTCCAGCCGTGCTGCTCTGTCCCTGGTGCAGGGCTGGGTCTGCACTGGGTGTAGCAGAGTATTTTGGGGATGGAGTAAGAGATGCCTGAGCAGCAGCAAGCAGGACTTTGAGCTGGTTGTGATCACACTGAAGAGATTTCCTGGATGCAGAACCCTCTCTGACATGGAACACGATGTCATTTACTAACACAAATTAGTGTCACTATCAGCCCTGGGGTTGTGAATGAAGTGTTTGAAATCCCTAGAGGAGGAATTGAGATCCCACCTCTAAAATACAGGGTGGGAAGCAAGGGATGGAGCCCACGCAATCCCAGGGATTCCGGAAGGATCTGCTCCATAGATTGCAAGTTCACCACTAGGACCTGCTGGAGTGCAGAGGAGGCCACCAAGGAGATCAGAGGGATGGAGCAGCTCTCCTGTGCAGAAGGGTTGAGAGAATTGGGATTGCTCAGCCTGGGGAAGAAGAGGCTCTGGGTGAGCTACTTTGGCCTTTTAGTACTGGAAGGGAACCCACAAGAAAGATGGACAGAGACTTTACAAGGGCCTCGAGTGACAGGAGAAGGGAGAACAGCTGCTCACTGAAAAGAGGGTAGTTTTTCATTAGATATTGGGAGAAATTCTTCCCCATGAGGGTGGGGAGGCCCTGGCACAGGTGCCCAGAGCAGCTGTGGCTGCCCCTGGATCCCTGGCAGTGTCCAAGGCCAGGCTGGACAGGGCTTGGAGCAGCCTGGGACAGTGGGAGGTGTCCCTGCCCATGGCAGGGGTGTGGGACAAGATGATCTTCCAGATCCCCTCCAACCAAACCATTCTGTGATTCCGTGATTCTATTATCAGTGCACCCAGATGACACACTGGGTGACAGAGGACAAGTGAAGATGGCTGAGTGTCAGTTTTGGGGAGACCCTCTACAAGTTCTCTTCTGGGTAGCAGATCCCCAACTCCCTGGGAGCATCTGAGCACAGGCCCAGGGAGACACCCTGCCTTCAGCAGTCACACCAGGAATTGCTGCTCCCCCCAGCCCCGGAGCAAGGTCACCAGCAATGGGGTGGAGCCCAAAGCCAGTTAAACCCCCGGGCTTTAGATCATCAGAACAATCAGAGATTATTTTGAAACACCAGGCGTGACATGGGAGGACACTCATCCCGGGGGGGCTGGTTCAACCCCAGAGCAATCCAGCGCTGATTGATTCACTGCTCATACCTGGATCCAGCCTTCCTGTCACCCATTACTTAACCTGGATACACAAAACCTACAAGCTCCAACAGGACAAACCCTGTTTTTCAGACAGCTATGCTGCTGCAGCACCTCTACAATGAGCCTCTAACGCATCTTTATAGATGGAGTTTGGACTGACAAGAAACGTTTTGGACCCCCAAGTCTTAAAATTCTCTAAGTAGCATCAGCCAAGGTGTCTGGTGGTCAGGTATCAGGACAATGGAAGCTCATTTTCTGCCAGCTGGGATTCCCAGGTGAGACATCTCCCATTTCCACTGCCTCCAGGACTCATCCTGAGGAGATGTTCATGGTCTCAGTGCTCACAGCCCCATCAGCAAACACTGACCCTACCAGCACCAAGGCAGGTGAGGAGACAGGGGAGGAGATCCTGCCTGCAACATCTTCACACTGGAATTCATCTCATGCTCCCCAGGTAAATGCTGGGGAAACCAGGAAGGATGCCCTGCACCTCCCCTTCAAACACGCAGGGATTTGGGGGAGGGAAGGGATTTGGCTGGTTTCCCTTCACTACACAAAGGAAGGCAGAGCAGGGATGTCTTCCTGGAAGGACCAGAAAATAGCCACGGATCAAGTCAGACTGGGGGGCAGGATGAGGAAGTCCTCGTTATAGCAATAAAAAGGTCTCAAGTACTTGGCTGGGGCGCCAGGAATCCACCAACAGGCCAGGCTGGCTCAGAAGCAGCTTTTCACATCAGCACAGTGAGAACATTTTTGTTTATTTGTTCCTCAGTGTCAGCCAAGAAGGAAGGAGGTGCTGCTCCATTCCCCCTCAGCACACTTGTCCTCAGTTCCCTGCAACAGCAGAAGGCTTAAAATCGGTGACAATTCCACCTCCTGCTCGCTCCTACCAACCTGGAATGTTTGGTCTCACAGACAGGTTTTAATTTTGCTTCAGAGGAGGGATGGCACGGCATGACCTGACTCACACGGGAAAGGCAGAGGTTATGCTCTTGTCTGCTCCTCTGAAGTCAGAGAACGCTTGTTTTCCATCCCAGGTCCAAATTAGTACTAATTATTCCATGCAAAATGGAGTTGCTTCAACAGGAAGGAATTAGGACAACAAATTATTCTGGAATAAAGAGTCGCTGCTGCCTAAGTAAGTGATCTGTTTGCACAGAAAATAAAAGGAGAGCTCTCAAGGCCAGGCTGGATGGGGTTTGAAGCAACCTGGGCTAGTGGAAGGTGTCCCTGCCCATGGCAGGGGGTTGGAAGGAGATGGTCTTTAAGTTTCCCTCCAACCCAAACCATTCCCTGAGCCTATAATTCTTTTGGGAAAACAGCAGTCCCATTTTTTCGGTAAACAGCAGTCCCATTACATCTTTTTAAAAGATTTCCAGCTTCCATGCCTGTTAGCGTAGACACCGGGATTTTCTACGTGACCAATATGCCAAAACCCAACCCTCACTCATGTGTTTTGACTTCCACCATCAAAACTGCAGCTGCCATAAACACGGAGGTACCACACAAGCAACCACAGCGTGGTGACCTTGTTGATGCTTTGCTGGCCACAGCTGATGCTTTCAGCCAGGAGAGTTTTGGTTTGGGGCAGGGAGGGGAGGGAGGTGCTGGCACACACCCTCCTGCAGCCTAAAGGAGGGTTTCCCTCCATGGAGACACAACCCCCAAACTTGCAGGACATGTGGCTGTGGAGATGCATTGTTTGTGTGCCCTGGCACAGAATCCTGGCATCACAGCACGGCTGGGGTGGGAAGGCACCTGAAAGAGCATCCAGCTCCAGCCCCCAACCATGGGCAGGGACACCTTCCACTGTCCCAGGCTGCTCCAAGCCTTGTCCAAGCTGGCCTTGGACACTTCCAGGGATGGAGCAGCCACAGCTTCTCTGGGCACCTGTGCCAGGACATCACCACCCTCACAGGGAAGAATTCCTTCCCAAAATCCCATCTAGCCCTGCCCTCTGGCAGTGGGAAGTCATTCCCCCTTGTCCAGTCACTCCAACCCCTTGTCCAAAGTCCCTTTCCTTCTCTCTTGGAAACTCTTCAGGCACTGGAACAGGCTCTAAAGCCACGCTGGAGTATTCTCTTCTCCAGGCTGAACCCCCCCCAGCTCTCCCAGTGTGTCTCCAGAGCAGAGGGGCTCCAGCCCTCAGAGCATCTTTAGACTTCTTTTGGAGTCACTCTAAGTCCTTGTTGTGTTGAGGACTCCAGCCTCGGACACAGCACTCCCCACATCACCTGTTCTCTGCACAAACACAGCAATTCCCTTCCCAGAGGGGCAGCCCCCACCTTGCTGTACTACAAAACACCTCATGCTGCAGAAAAACCCCACCTGGGGCAACATGGAGCAGCCATGGAAAGCAGCATTGCTCTCATGGGGAGCTCCAGCACCATGGTGGGAGCCTGGAGATGACATGAAAGGATTCCTAAAGAGGTCAGACAGGCAAAAGAATGAATGAGCTGCCTCTGGACTAGTGGCTGGGCAGATGTCTGTGACAGTGACGATGTCCATGGATCCCACGGCATGTTTCCCACGAGCTTTGGCCATACACAGAAGTTTCAAGTGCTGACAGGTACCACGGCTCACAGTCCAGCCACGTGAGCTGCATCAGAGAAAAAGGGTTTCCAGAGGATTTGTGAGTTTAATGAGAAGCAAACACTTGTGATGAAAGCCACTCTACCCACTTACAAAGACTGGAGACATCAGGAAGAACAGGATCACACCAGCCTCTAGCGATATCCAGGACCAGCTGCTCCAGAGGAAGATGCAAGAAATCATTCTGGACAGCTCAGGAATCACTTGCTTATCGTTAAATCTCTTCCTAAGCCCTTCAGATAGTGATTAAGCACAATGGTTCATACCCTATATATTAAATATTAATCCTCCCTAATGTGACTGCCGACGCTCTGGTTATCCGATTCGGATAACCGCACACCCCATTCCTTTTCCACCCCAAACCACGTAAACACAATGTATCAAACCCAGCAATATTCTGCGATCCAGCCAGAGCCTCCTTGGCTCCAAGACTTGAAGCAAACCAGCCGGATCCCACTAAAATCAGGGGCGAAAGAGTTAAGAGCAGGAGATGAATCAGCCACTGCTCTAAATGTGGACATTTCCTACCTCTCCGCTCAAGTGCGTCTTCCTGTCCGCAGGCTTTGGGGATGCTTACGGACCTGGTCGTGTTCAAATGACTTCCACCATGAGAGGAAAGCCCGGGGATTTGTTTTATTTCCAGAGAAAAATGCGATTTGTGAATGAGCCAGGGATGACCGACCTCCTGCCCGTGTCACACCAGGGGGGGAGGACCAGGCAGCAGCTGGTGCTGCTCCTGACCCTATGGAAGCATTACAAGCGCCCTGTTCCATGCAAAATATCCCACCCCACGCTCCCCAGTGCTTTGAGGCATCACACAGACCGTGATGGTGGCACAGCAGAGGTCACACAACCTGCACCCTCCCCGCTGGATTGGGATCCACCACCCAGCTGGAAACACAGAGGGCTGGAGCACAACAGATGTAGGTTGGCAGCAGGAGGAGACGTGGAGAGAGGGAATTCAAACTGCTCTGCCATGAGGATGTTGATGTTGGACATGGATCAGTATCACAGAGCAGCACAGATTCAGTTATTTGTGAGGGATGTTTCAGTAAGGCAAGGCTGTGTCTCCTCAGTCTGGGAACAACACACCAGCACAAGCACAGGACAGCAATGCCCTGGAAATGGCAAATATCTATTCCAGCACCTCCCAGGATCCCCCTGCTGCTTTCACAGAATCACAGAAACAATTAGGTTGGAAAAGACCTCCAAGATCATCACCTCACAAGTCCAACCTGTGACCAGTCCTCACCATATCACCAGAGCAGAGCACCGAGTGCCACGTCCAGTCATTCCTTGGACACCTCCAGGGATGCTGACTCTACCACCTTCAACCAACTGTAACCAAACAGTTGCTTCAACAAACTGTTTTTATAAAGAATAGGCAAAAACCCTGGAGCTTCCCAGGGGCACTCCCCCAGAAAGCTTTCCAACAGGGATGGAAAGAAACACGTGAAATGGAAAGGTGGCAGTGCCCACTTTCTGCCCCGCAAAGACCCTCCCTGAGTCTTCGTCTCCCAGCACCCCCAGGTCCTAGGGAAGCTGCGGTCCCTGCTCCCCAAAAACCATCCTGCCTTTTCACCCTGGCCACAGCACAAGCCACTGGGGAGCTGGCAGTGCCAGGACCATCCCTGTGATCCCATTCCTCATCCCACAATTCCACAGAGAGCCTGTTTCCCAAACTCTCTGGTAATGACAGCATGAGTTTGCATCTGATGCTTGACAGAGAGACAGATCCTCCCTGCAAATCCAGCTGCAGCCCCCGCCGTGCACATCCTTCCCCTCCCTGCCACTGGCCGCTGCAGCAACAGGAATTAAAATAAAGATGAAAAACTCCTGTTGGGGCCGCAGTTTTATTTCCTGTCATTTCTAGAACTCCTTGTACAGGAGGAAAAATCCTTAAATATTTCCAAGCATCCTGCATGCTTGCAGCAAGCTCCCCCCAGCCACGGGCAGGCAGAGAAGGGATGACTAATTTTTTTTAGCGTAAGATGCTGCGGAGAGCGTCCTGTGAACAAGCTCAGTAAATTCCTGAGGCTCCCGGCAAGGACTCCACCACTCCTTGCGAAACTTCCCAGCTGGAACCTCACAGCCGAAAAGCCAGAAAACATCGTTTTTCTTTCCCTCGACAAACAGAGGTTGGGATTCCTTTCACGACAGTATTTGGATTTTTAATGTCAGTCCATATTTAGCAGGAGGGAAAAAAAGCCTCCCTTCCTTCCTGTCACATTTTCCACCCTCGATGACATCCAAGATCAGAAATAAGCAAGCGCTGGCCGAGGAGGGAGGATGCAGCTACCCGAGCGTGGGAGAGCCTGGAGAGGGGCAGCACGGACATTCCCATTTGGGATTCCCGTTTGGGATGCGTGGAGGCAGCGGCGAGGAGGGGACACACCCTTCAAGGAGAGGAAAGAGAAGGGGACAGAGCCTTCAGAACCCACAGCAAGGAGCATGTCCCCTCCCGTGCTCCAGCTTGAAGCATCTCCTGGCAGGATGGCACAGGGAGCAGCCAGGCCACAAGCCCCCCAGGCTGGAATAGCCCTCCCTAAAGAAGCCTTTGGTCACCGGCACGGCCCGGATCTGCCAAGGGGGGTGTGGTCAGACCGTGGGTCAGGAGGGTTCTGCACTGACCACATGCCCCAGTGTCCCGAGTGGGGTGTCCAGGGACCCCGGCCATCCTGCAGCAGGGAGGTGGTGGGTGGTGGCAGGAGATCGTGGCCGTGGTGGCCCTGCCCTGCAGTGGTCTTCTGGGTGTCACAGGGGTGTCCCCAGCCCGGAACCCTGGGTGGGTGCAAGGGGGGAGGAGGCTGTGGGTCACTGCAGACCCACAGTTGGAGATTCATAGAATCATGGAATGGTTTGGGTTGGAATGGACCTTAGAGCCCATCTCGATCCACACCCTGCCACGGGCAGGGACACCTTCCACTGTCCCAGGTTGCTCAGAGCCCCATCCCACCTAGCCTTGGACACTTCCAGGGATCCAGGGGCAGCCACAGCTTCTCTGGGCAACCTGTACCAGAGCCTCCCCACCCTCACAGGGAAAAACTTCTTCCTAATATCTAATCCAACCGTACCCTCTTTCAGTTTGAGGCCATTCCCCCTTGTCCTGTCACTCCAGGCCCTTGCAAAAAGTCTTTCTCCATTTTTCTCGTACTCCCTCCAAGTACCGAAAGGCCCCAGTTAATTCCCGTCTCCTCCAGGCTGCACAATCCCAATTCCCCCGCCTTCCCTCGCAGCAGAGGTGCTGCATCCCTCCCATCAACTTGGTGGCCTCCTCTGGACTCGCTCCAATGGAGCAAATCCACAAGCCCCAGCCCGCGCTCACTTTCAGAAATCATCATTACCACTAACAAGTATACCTAGAAATATTCAAATACTAAACCCCACGCTGACTGTGCGCAGGGCGGGGGTAACCCAACTCCGCGGACACGCGTGGCTCTCGCCCCC
>VZRL01001203.1:0-24947 GCA_013397895.1 Origma solitaria
TTCCTTCCTTCCTTCCTTCCCAGACCTTTCATTATACTATTTTGGATATTTTGTCAAAGATACAAATTCCTGCCTTACCAGAAAGTGGTGTTTTCTGGACTACATTACTATTTTGCCATAATCAAAGCCTGCAGATTTATGAATACATTGCCCTTTTAAAGACTAATTTCAAACTGCAGTCATTTCAGGATCGTTATTTCATTTGCAAGAAGCACATTTTCTGGATTTAAACAGCCAATCAGATAATTAAGGCCAGTCTTCTGAAGATGTGAAACTTGGATATTTTTCCTGCCTCTAGAGTTTGTTCTGATTACTATTTGTTCAGATCAGACTCACAGAGGAGAGGTTTAGGCAGATAAGTGAATCAGAACAGGGCCTGATTCATTGATGCATTTAAAATTTTTCAAATCTGATGAAAACCCTGAGTATTTATGACTTCAGTTAGTCCTTTTGACTTCCATGTGTTGTGATCATATACAGAACTGTGTGGCTGAACAGCATCATTTTTCCCAACAGTGTCAACCCAAATAACTGCACATGCTGAAAAGGGGAAGACTGCCCAGCAATCATCTCAGGCAGGCTTTCAATGACATTAACTGAAGTGCTAATTGAAAAAACCCAGCTAAAACTCTCCTGTGGCAGAAAGCACAGATCCTGCAACATAAAGTACTTTAAAAATGTGTTTTAGTTTGACAGAACTGTTTGGAGTGAAAGTATTTCTTTAGATGTTTTGAACTGCAATATTTTAATTTTTATACAATGTCCCTTCCTGTACCTAAGCTGTATCTCCCACGAGACCTGGGAAACTACTGCTTGAGGATCAGGCCCTAACATACACAAACACACACACATACGCACTGAAGGAAACCTGGAGAGCCTGGTACTCAGAGAGAGGTTGCAGGAGTAGTCAAACTTGCCCAGAGTAATCCAGTCCTGAGAGATTTCACGTATTAAACTCTAGTGAACCAGCTGCTGTCTTACAGCTATCCAGTGACAGTAGCTTGGCTTTTTTTTGGCCTGTAAATTACTGTACACAGGTGGTGAATTTATTAGCATAAGTAAAATTAGGAAGCAGCACTCCATCCATCTCCCCACTGACACTGACAGGCTGTGAGATGTTGACCTTCTCAGAAGTGTTAGTCTGTATAGCCCTGAACCCAGCAAAAACACTTAGGCCTGTGCCTAATTTTGCATACCATTAGGTCTGCCCTTGTGCTAGAAGTTAAGTATGTCGGTCACTGTTTTCCTGGATCAGAGCCCAACTCCTGAAGGTCCTTCAAGACTTAGCTAGAGAGAGCTTCTTAAATTATATGATGCAATTAATATAATGGGATTCTGCTCCCTTTTCTGTTAGTGGCTGATTTCTGATGGTGAAGCTGGGCTGGCCAGAAGTATACATCCAGCCATCAACAGTTTCTCATAAACCATCATCTATAAACACATTAATGATTTTTAATTATCCGAGTCTCTTCTGGGAAGTTTTCCTTTTTGTAGCTGATCAAGGCTGTCCCTCCTTGCAGATCCAGCATCCACATGCAGGGATCTAAATTAAGACCCAAACTCTGAAGCTCAAAAGTGACTTTGCTTTAGCTCAGAGTTGTGAGAAGACTGAGAGCAGCTACTGCAGGATGATCAAGTCTTCACACTGGGCTGGTGGCTCTTGAGTCTCCTTGGTGGTGGGATATAGCTCCCTGTGTCACACACGTGGAGGTGTCCCTGCCATGGCAGGAAACAGGGACTGATCTCTCCATCGCCTCTGACATAGGTAAAGGAGGTAACCATGACCTAGAACCATAGAAACACAGAACGTTGTGGATTGGAAGGGACCTTAAAGATCATCTGGTTCTGGAGATCCAAGAAGTGTCTTGTTTGTAACATTTTACCCCAGCATGGCAGCTTCAGAGTGCGTGTGCTCAAGCTTTTACCTTCAGTCACAGAAGAGAGAAAACCTTCTTTATAAAAGCATCTCTGTTTGAAAATGTAAGTGGAAACGTCTGGATAATAGCATGAAACATATCATGAGGAGCCACAGAAGGATCTGAAAAAATCCCTAAGTATATGATGATATTGTAGAACTTAGCAAAGAGTTGGAGACTTCACCTCACTCCTTAGGGATAGCTGAAAAATGCTGCTGAAGCAGATGGTCAGAGTCATAGAGTAGTTTGGGGTGGAAAGGACCTTCAAGATCATCTTGTTCCAACCCCCCTGCCATGGGCAGGCACCACCTTCCACTAGACCGGGTTGCACAGAGCCCTGTGCAGCCTGGCTTTGAGCACTTTCAGAGAGAGGGCATCCCCAGCTTCTCTGGGCAGCCCGTTCCAGTGTCGTGCTTTTGAGACCCTCCGCTTTTCCTCGGCTTTAGACACTCGTCCAGCCAGACCCGGTTTTCCCCCCTCCTGCTTTGCGCTCCCTGCCCGCGGCCGCCGCCTCACGGAGAACCGTCGCCATTGCCGCTGCTGGCCGCCAGGTGGCGCTGCCGCCCCGCGTGAGGGGCGGCCCGCGGGCAGACACGGGGACAGCCAGGTGTGATGGGGGACAGCCCGAGGGACCAGGGACAGCTTGCCATGGGACAACAGGGAAACGTACACGGAATGCCGCATGTGCCGTGCCGTGGCCTACCTCGCGCGCTCAGCGCTTCCTGACCCCTACGCAACCCCGGTCGGAGAGCGGCCCGATTCTGGAAGAACTTTCGCCTTGTTTCGCTGGATGGTGACAGTGTGGCTTGTGGCGAAGAAGCCCAGGGGTATCCTGAGTTGCTTTAGGAAAAGCAATGCCAGCAGGTCGAGGGAGGTGATCCTATCCCTCTGCTCAGCCTTGGTGAGGCTGTGTCTGGAGTGCTGTGCCCGGTTCTGGGCTCTCAGGACAACAGGAACAGGGAGCTCTTGTAGCAGGTCCAGTGGAAAGTGATAAAGATGATTAGGGGACCGGGAGCATCTCCCTTATAAAGAATGGCTGAGGAAACAGCGCCTGTTCAACCTCAAGAAGAGAACACAGAACCTTATCAATATATTCAAATATCTGAAGGGAGGATGTCAAGAGAATGAGCCAAACTCTTCTCACTAGTGACCAGCAACAGGATGAAGGGCAATAGGCAGAAATTGGAACACAGGAAGCTCCACCCGAACACGAGGAAGAACTTCTTTACTGTGCAGGTGACTGAGCACTGGGACAGATTGCCCAGCGATGTTGTGGAGTCTCCTTCCATGGAAACACTCAACTGTCTGGACATGATCCTGTCCAGCGTGCTCCAGGATGGCCCTGCTTGAGTGGGGAGGTTGCACCAGATAATCTCCAGAGATCCCTTCCAGCCTCACATATTATGAAATTCTGTGTTTTAACCAGGACTGTACAGAGGTCTGGGCTCCAGAGTGGTACTCATGGACAGTGTTTGCGCAGCTGGCAGAGTGTCTGCAATGTGAGAAAGAATCGTAGGGAGTCACAGCACTTTGGAGGTAACTGCTAGGGTGAAATTCAGGTCTTGGCTTTCCATTTTTAAAATCTAAGCCTCCCCCCTGTCCCCAAAAGTTGCAGAGGGCAGCTTGAAGCCATGATCCATGGCAGGGTTTTAAAGAGTCAGAAAAAAAATCTCACACCTTCCCAACCAAATACACACATAAAAGTCTATTTGTGTAAATTAAATCTTATGATTTAACAATGATCATGTAACTTTGACAGCTACAATTTTTGAACAGGTAGAGATGGGTCTGCTGCATTTTAGAGGGGTGATAAACCCTTCTCCCAAGGCTGAATCCAGCATAAAGGCACACCCCCACACTCCCCACGGTGGGATGCTTTTTTGTACGCTCTTCCAGCACTGACGGAAAAAAGGCTACATGGCCAGTTTGACTCAGATTTAGCCTTGTCTTCTGGGGCCCCTTTTCACACCAATTCAGGCAGCCTGCTATCACTCCCCCCGTTGTACATAGGCGAGAGGGGCAAGTCGGGGCACACAGCACAGGGAGGAGGAGCGGCGGGGTCTCCAGGCAGCACTCGGCGAGTGCTGACGGGCACAGATGGTCTTATTTCCCCCCAAGGGCTGCAGGGTGCCCGCAGCGGTGCTGGTGTGCGGCTGAGCTGGGCGCTGGGATTTGCATGTGCCCTTTGCACGCCAGGCGCCAGCTATTTAAATGACAATGGGGCGAGGGGTAGGTTAGGTGGGGAGATATTTCTCTGTCTGCATGGACTGCTGCTGGCAGCTGCAGTCCAGCAGCTATCCTCGCCTCCCCTATCAATATCCTTTCCCCTGAGCTGGAAGCACTAAGGGGTAATTTAGTCTCTATGCTAGTTTGGACTTTGTCTGATTACCAGCTGAGACTGATTACACAGGCCTTGCTGTCCCTTCCGGGAAATAGTCCAGACAGCACAGAGGGGCCACTGCTCCTCCTGCCAGTATTGCCACTGCCAATCCCTCTGATTTTATTTTGGATTGCAAGAAGGGTGTCTTGTTCTCTCTGCTGCACCTACTGTCAGGGACCAAAGGACCTAGTTTTTATTGAGGACCATAAATAACATTCACACACAGGGCTTGAATACAAACATGTAGAGCCAGTGGCTGGGGAGCTGAGCTCTTGTGACTACTGATGACATGGAGCTGGGTGCTGCAGCAAGGAGCAAAGTGGAGCCCATCTTCAAGTGGGCCTCCTTACCCAGTTTCCCTTTTCTTTCACAGTTTGGCACCTCTGTATGTATCAGTGGGTGCCTTGAGTATATGTGTAACTGGGAGCAAGTGTGAGCTGTCAGGTAGAAACCAGTCCAAGCAGCAAAGCTGAAGATCTGTTCCAGCTGAGCGTCCCAGCTCCAGCTATTTCACTGAAAACAGAGCAAGCGTCAGACCAGGCAGAGCTGAAGTACTGGGACCTGACAGCAGCCAGCAGTCAGAGTCCAGCAGCCAGCCCATCCTCCCCCACCAATTGCCACTTAGGAGCACTTGAATCAGCCAGGCACAAGATTCAGATCTCCATCCACATCTGCAGTTCTGCAGAGTTTAGAGGAAGTGAAGTTTTGGCTTTGGACTTGTGCAATTTTCAAAGCTAATGAACAGATGGTGTTTTACTTGCTGTTTCCAGCCCCTTTGTATTAGCTGTGATCCGAGTCTAAACACCATAGATGAATTAGCATGATCATGGTCCCACTTTCACTTGGAGAGGAATAATGTGGAGAGAGGGAGGGACATAATGCAAAACTAGAGCCAAGACCAGTTTAAAAACACCTCTGCACAGCTGAGCAGCATGTGTTGCACAGAAGAGTTTCCACAACTTCTGAAGCTCAATGAAAACACTTGACCCTTGACTTGAACTGAGACCTCTGGTTATTGATTCCAGGGAAACTTTAGAGAGAGGGCAGTTGCATTCTGCTTGCAGCAGCTCTGGCTCCTGAATGGCTCCTCCTGTTTTTAGGAACTGTCACACTGAACTCTCCCTTCAGCCTTTTTGCATTGTCTCCACTCCTTGAGGGTGACTAGCACTGTATGAGAGTTTGGCTCCATTATCTTTGGGGCTCCCTTTGAAGTAAGTGTAGGCTGGTCTTATATTGCCTAATAGCCTCTCTTCACCAGGGTACAAACCCAGCTCCTAAAACCTTTTCTCATAGGTTATGTGCTCCAGGCCCTTCACCAGCTCAGTCAATTCTTCCAGGTTTTTCAACATCCCTCTGGAACCTGGGGAGGTTCAAACAGAACAGAATATCTAGGCACAGTCTCACCAACACTTAGAAGCACGTTAGGATAATTTCTGTCAGTCTGCTGGCCACCTTCCTTCTTATGGAGGATGGAGTCCAGAATGTGGATGGCATGATTTGCAATGAGAGCATTCTCTTTGGCCTCCACTGCTAATCACTTGGTCTTTTTCAGCTGGGTTATATCCACACTGACCGATCATATAGGCCCAAGGAGTGCTCCTTGTGGCCTTGGTTAACCTCCCCACTTCTAGGTGGCATTTGAGATTTGATCCCAAGTCCCATTGGTGGTGGCACGCTGGGCATTTTCCTCTGTTCTGTTCCATGAATCTGAAATGATATGAGAGCTTGGGGAACAGCAGGGTGCATCCAGCTGCTGAGACCTAATGAAAGCAAGTGTCAGAGGATGGAGTTCAAGCAGTGGTTTGTCTGGTGGCACCAGGGATGCTGATCTCTCATGTGGCATTGCAGGCTCAGGCAGCACAGTGCTGTCCTGTGTTGTGAAGCACAGATGGTCTCAAAGAGACTCACTCTCTTGTACATGGTGGAACAAAGCATCATACATAATGTTGTGACAACTCTATTGGACCAAAGAGCTGTCTGTCAGCATCCTGTTTCCAAGCATGGCTAGCAGCAGCTGTGTAGGGAAGAGGTATAACAACCAGGAGGAGGATCACTGTCAGGCTTACCTTTATAGTTTTGGGACATTTTGGAAGTACCCACAGAGGCCAGTTTGATCAATCTTCCCATAGCACAGCGTAACTGAAGCAGGATGACTCACAGCCCAAGACATTTCCTGATTTTGCAGTGGCACTTTGAGCCCCTTTTCATTGTACACAGGCACTTGTGGCCCCACAGGTAACTTAAAAGTGGAACATCTCCAAGTTATTGAAATGCTCTGTATTAATAGTTCATTTTCAAGCACCTTCTTGCTTAGTCTTTATTTTTAAAGTTGAAGCAAAATATTTTCATTGATCTGAAGCTCATTTCTTTGCAAAGAGTTTTTTTCTAGACGTGTAATTTCAAATTTCAGGCTGCTTTTCCGGTATGGGCTGAATACAAGTTGAATTTTTAAAATTGCCTCTGCTGAAAAAACAGAAGAAAACTAAGGAACCTCAATATTCCTAGACTTCAGTTTACCTTTCTGTTAAATTGGCAGGGGGGAGAGGTTTGGTATTCTAATGGTCTGGGTGAAAGCATTGTCATTCCTTTCTAAGAAGAGTAAAAGCTCTTGAGCTGTGTCATGTTTGCCAAGGCCAAATTTCAAGTGTTTTGCTTTGAAGAGCCTGGGGGCTTGTGTTCCTTGGTTGGCTAACTGGGATTTTAGGAATAGAATCTATTTCCTATAAATGATGCCATGTAGACATGCTAATGGGCAAAGTGTCAGCCTCCAGATAACAATGTTGTTTTTGCAGCCTGCTGAAAATGGTGGTTAGCAGTTTGGTCTCTCCTGTTAACCATGGCTTGCCTAAAGTGCAATTAAAGCTGATGTGAAGTCCAGCCCTGGGCTGGGAATACTGGGAGGTGTGCTACAGAGATACAGGGGTTTCTCTTGGCATTGCTTTGTACCAGCTGATGTGTCCTGGCCCTCTCTCCTTTTGCCCTGCTGTTTGTGGTGCCATCACTGAGGAGGGCTGTGCTGCACCTAACTTGCTGCTGGTGTGGGCCCCTCCAGGCTCATTGGCTGTGCTCTGCACCCTGCTGAAGTGGTGCTTCTGCAGGACACGAGCTATGCTTCAGCTACTGAGAGCAGTTGTGCCTGAGGTGTCGTGCCATGGGGCTCAGCGCAGGACCTCCACCTTCATGGTGCAGCTCACCTGCAGCCTTGACCCACCACCTGCAAGCCTTCAGCTTGCTCAGTGCTGGTCCATGGTTGGGTAGCAGGGGGGCTGCATTTGGGCTCTGCCCCCGGCTGCTCTTATTTATGGAAACTGGGCAACTGTGCTTGGAAAAAAGCTGGCAGAGGGTGCCTTGCCAACTGCTCATCTGCTGGTAGTAACCTACAGAGCACGTGTGTTTGCAGGGGTGTTCAAAGGAGGTGTGCATCTATGGAAACCTGCCTCTGCATGCCCAGCAAGCATGTCAGAGCCTGTGAACAGAGGTACTAATGCTCCTCTGCCTTGGCTCCCCTGTGATCTTCTGCAAACAGCCCTGCAGGGAGAACCACTTCATTTTCTGCTCTGCATTGCCTGTGCTCACAATACCTGGGGAAAAAATGACAGCTCTCTTTTCTCGAGACTACATGTCAAATGCCTGGGGCTGTAATGAAATATAGATCTACCTGATGCTGGATATAATACATGGGTGTTTCCTTCTACACTTGAGGAAAGAGCTTGCCATGTCTCCAGCTCACTGCAGCTGGAGGAGAGCCATTCTCTAGCTTCACTCACTTTGCTACCAGACAGCTAAATAATGATATGGTATTCTTTAGGGTATAGAAGGGGTCCGTGGGAAATATGATCAAGTACAAAGATCAGTCAGGGGCTTTAACTAAAGACCCTATTTGGGGAATTAGGTCCTGACTACTTGTTTCACCAGTGCTTGTTTCAGAGCCACCTTGGTGTCTGTCGTGCTTCTGATCTCAGAGGTCCTTCTTAAGCAGCTGCAGATACCTGGCACATCTTCATTTCAGACCTGACCCATTTAATGCTGGGGAGGGCAGGTGAACACAAGCTGAGCCAGAGCTGACTTGGAGAGGAAGGAAGAGGCAGGGAGGCCTGAGTTGCCCAAAAATGCTTTCCTCACTGCTGTGACGGTCACCACCCAGAAAGGAGAGCAGGGGGAACTCGGTATCTGGAGCAGCTTGCCATCCTCAGACAGAGACCCATTCTGCTGCAGCTCCAAGCATGGTTTGAGCCCAGTGTGTGGCTGCAGTACAGCAGCTTAATGAGTTGCCACATGCCAGCCACACTGTGGTAGCCATCTGTGTGTGATTGATGTGTGGTGTGCAGTGAGGTGCTGAGGAAGCCACCTCACCTCCCCATCTTCACTGTATTAAGTGGTTTTGAGTTTGTCACAGGCTGAGGGCATTGATATCTGCTCAGCTGCCATGGGGTGGTGAGCCACCAGGCTGCAGAGCTTGGAGCTGCTTGCCCTTTCCCAAAGTGAGGAGTCAAGCTTTGCTGGAAGGAGATGTTTCCTCACATACTGCCCATTAATGCATTCAGTGTGACAGGAGATCACTGAGATCAATGACTGTGCCTGATTCAAAAAACAAGCAAATATTTGTATAAATCATCCTTCCAAGTGATCTATCAATAAATATGCAAAAATATGCAAGAACCATGAGGGAAATTGAAGAACCCAGCTTTGAAGCGTTACAGCCTACCCTGGCCACAGAGTTCATGAGACATTCTCAGTGGACAGGTAGTCCGTCATGGATGACAGCAGGGTTTTTGAGCACTTTTTCCAGCTGAGGCAGCTTTGGCCCATGCCAGCTGACTGAGCTACATGAACCTTGTCCTCAGTCTGGCAGGTTCAGCCTGAAACCTCTTCACATAGCTCACATCAGACCAAGACAAAACAAATGCTCCCAGCGCAGGTGTTAGGCTGATTTGATAACAATCTTTCTTTTAAAACAACCTCAACACCGCATCAGTGAAGGTTATTTTAAAATTGGGCGCCTGAAGAAAAAAACCCAATGACCTATGTGGACTTCTATAAACATTTTTTTAAAAATAGTTGGTGAGGAGTCATCTTTGGTAAATGCCTAGTAGCTGGCTTGACGTGGGTCTTCTGTCTACCTTTGTGTGCGGGTACATATGGTCTCAGTGGATTTGTGTGGAGTGGAAGCAGTCCTGTTCTGTGGGTCCCCTGTGCACAGGTTTGTGTTTGTGTACTGGGAGTGTTAATGAGAACAGACTGCCTTTCTTTCCCTTCATTCCCCAATCCCATCTGTTCAAACAAAAGGCTGAAAGGGAGAGAGAGCTGAGACCCTGCTGGTCAAGAGGGGATGGATAATAACACATATCCTTGGGCTACATTTCAGCACATGCAACCCTTTCAAGCTGTGCTAAAGCTTTTATTCAGGCAAGAGAAAGAACAACCAATATAAAATAAGGATTTTTTTTCTTCTTTTTAAAAAAGCTGCATCAGGCCTGAAGGATGCTACATTCCGTTCTTTCCCTCTAACATTTTATAATGCTGGATTATCAGAAAAAAAGAGTCTAAACCCTCACTGATTATATATTTGTGTGTGTACAGACAGAGCATGATATTGGGCTAGAGTGAGTGACATATGCAGAGGGGCCGGGGATGGCTTAGAAAGTCAATTTTCGCTCTGTTTGCACATGGTAACAGTTCCAGAGTCATGTAATTAACTATACATCAAAAGGGTGTGAAGGAAGATATATTCCTCTCCACCTTGGGGACTTGATGGGTACTTTGCAATTCATGGTTAACCCCCCATTCACATATTTGTCATTATGGTCGTGCCAAACAACTCATCTGAAGATCAAAACAGCTTTCTTGGGGGTTGTTACGGCGAAAGCAGCACAAGAGATGGCACCTCGAATCCCAGAGCGGGTACCGAGTGGCAGAGGGGGATGCAGCCCTGGATGGCGGCGCTGGTGTTCAGCCCTCTGCCAGCCATTCCAGGGACATCATAATGGTTTACAGGAGAAAAATGGTCTCAAATGCCATTAGTTTAATGCTTCATAATGTCATTATGACTGTTTTAAATGCAATCACCGAGCTCAGGGAACACCCACGGCTAAAATAAAAAGAGGAAAAGAGTTTCCAGAAATGTAACAATGGAAAAGGAGGCAGGGAAATCTTTGGCGAGTGAAAAAATGAGATTCACTGGTTCTTTTCCACTGAGCAGGTAGCACATGAGTAATCGGTATAGGACGGCTAAAGGGATATTCATCATGAGAACTGATTGCACCCAGGTTGTAATAAATACACCAAAGTAATATAATCAGTCTGGAGGCAGAGGAGGGTTTTTCAAAACATGAGACCTGATCCAGGCCAAGATTTTCAGAAAGAGTTATTTCAAGTGAGATTTCTAGTGCTGTGTTACTGGCTCTGCCTCGTTTTCAGAAGTGGCACACAGCAGATCCCACTGAATGTGTCCATCATCCCCTACTCATCCAGCAATTTTATTGATGTGATGTGGGTGCCTAACTCCAGGGTGCACTGTCTCAAAGACAGGGAGCCAGAAAAAATGAAACATATCAAAAACGGTGAACAAGCTGATTCTGACCTGTCCACACCAATAGAAGTGCAAATAAATTGGAAAAGCATTGACTACAAGCAGTAGTTATGGTCATGCAAGTTTTAGAAATCTTTTTGAGTGTCTCATGTCTTACTTCAATCACACAGGTGGAGCTGTTTCCTTGAGGATGAAATCCTCCCCAGGTTGACATCTCCCACTCCAAGTGAGGCAGGTACATGCTCCTTTCAGACAGGATCTGTTCGGTTTCAGCAGTCATCAGTTATTCCTCTCCAGGGAGGGAGTAAACAAGGTGAAGGGATCATAGGACCATCTAGCACTGCTCCTTTGTGTTGTTTTCCTTTGGAATCCTAGCAACTGGGAGCAACCTGCTTCTGTGCATTGATGCCGGCAGCTAATCTAATGTAGAAAATTTACATGAGCAGCACATCCCCTCTGCTCTCTACACCTCTTCTCACAGGGCATCCATCTCACACGTAGGTTGCAAACTGCGGCTGCTCTCGTGTCTACCATTAGAAAGCAGACCCTTGAGCCTGGCCTAACTGTGTACCACTGATGTATTAGCAGGACAGGCCTCCGCTGAATTCATCCATCAAACAACCACAAGAGGTGATTTTTATTGATTAATGTGCTGGTGGGAGCATGCAGAGGTTGAAAGAGGAAAGGTTCATGGTAGTAGCTGGCTTACTGAAAAGAAAGAGAAATTAATGTGGCAGAAATAGGGTCCTTAGCATTGCAGATAGGTACAGATCAATATGTTGTTGCTTTCAGCTCTTGTATTTGCTTTCTGCTACAGCTATTAGTAGAAAACAAGAAAAAGGCGATTTTGATAATGCTTTCTACAAGGCTGATCATTAGAGTCTATTCCCACTGTCTTACAGCCCAGCCGAATGTAACTCTAGAGGTTGAGATTTGCCCTGGTGGATGAGTTTAAACTGAGAAGAAGGTTAGAGAAAAAGAAACAAGATGTACCTGTAGTTTAAAATTGACTAGCATTGTCTTTCTTTGAGAATATCTAAAGCTTCTGTGGAGCAGAGATTAGAAATTTGGCTTGAAAGGAGCTCCACTGCAGGGGATATGACTTCTGTCATACCCTGAAAAACTGTCCCAGTTTGGCCAGATTGTGAGTCAGCAAAGAAAACCAGAGTAAATCTCACTGACACTTGGCAATAAAATTTTGTCAGAGTTTAACAACTAAACTGCCTGTCCATCATTGACAGGTATGACCAGAGTGCCTGACCCATCCCTATGGAGCACAGCCCTGAGCTGTGTTTTCCTTGGAATGCACTTAACTATGTGGGACTGCCTTGGTGGTGGGTACCACAAGTGTAGACTGCAGGAATAGAGCTGAGAGGTGCACACAGGAAAGTTTCTTTTGCATTTCACCAATGGCTAAAAGTGTAGCCAGGTGGACTTATATTATCAGTAAGAGTAAGAAGAAAAGTCAATGAAGTACCTATTTGCTGTCATTGAGGAAATAGATAAAATTCTTCCATTAGATCCTGACGTGAAACAAATAAAATAAGGGGAATATTTTTCACTGCAGGTCAGCAGAGACATTTTTTGCTATCCTCAAATATATTCCCTGGATATGATGTATCCGGCCCAAGGCTTTAGAAAAACAGTGTTTGTTGGTGATGTGTTCAACACCCTTTCTAGGAAACATCCTTTTCTTCTATTGACATTCAGGTACTGTTTCATATCTTACCCTGCTTCCTAGGAAAATGACAGCAAGATTGGTTATACTAAGATACTTAGGTCTGCAGAGGTGGTATTTGGATATGGGAAAGATTGGAGGAACTTTGAAAAAAGCTGGAGTTTCCAGATGAGCTAGCAAAACTGTTCTTTTTTTATGATGGAGATTATGTGCCTAAAAGAGAACTTAACACAGCCAGGTAGGCAAGAAAAATATGTTCAAAGAGTTACATCAAAGGTATTCAGGAACTGAAAAAATCAAAGAGAGGAGCCAAAGAAGTTTCATGCTGGCATCAGAAGGTCAGTGGCATCAAGGAAGCTGATGAAGCTTGTCAGATATCTAGGGATAAGAAACAGAAATAGTAGGGTTATAATGAAGAAATAGTAAGATTACTGTGAATGAAACATGAACAGAAATACAAGTTTGTGTGAAACCAGAAGAAGCAAAAAAATAGAGCAGGGGTTGTAAGCTGGTCAGTATCATCAAGGGTCTGACTACAGCAATCAAACTTGTAGACACTGAGGAAGATGCTGTTTATGTCAGCCCTGGACTTCCTCAGAGCTCCAGCACAGACAATTCCTCAGCAGATACTGGCTCTGATAAACAGGAGGATGGCAGCAAGATTGCAGCACATTGAATGTACCATTGTTCTTCCCATTATCTTAAAAGGAAGGCAGGCAGATAATCATGAGATGATCAAAATCAGAAATCAGAGGTGTTGTGTGCCAACTGTGCCTAGGGTTTATGGAGGCTGAAGTGAACAAGACTCTGAAGGAAAAACTGCTCCCATAGTTTCTGCTGACTCTGAAAAGGTATAAAGGACCCATTCCAAAACCATTTAATTGTCAGCTAGCAAGAAGATTCCATATGCGTGGAAGCAATTTTTCCTGAACACAATATATACCTGACACCAAAATATCTGTACTCCACAACCTATTAGACTGAGTACTGAAGTACTTACTGAGTACAAGGACACAGACCCAAATTCAGACAGGTGATTAGCACTGTTATAGTTCAGAGTTGTACCTCAACAGTGTAGTTGTCACGCGGTCAGTAGGAAACTGAAGAACAAGAAAAATCCTGACAAAAACACTGGGAGTCAGAGTCCTTGGCGACTCTAACATAGAAAAAACCAAGACAAAACAAATAATATGTGATTCATGGACCCAGGAGTTGCTATTATGGATCCTTATGATAAGAGGTAAAGTCACAAATGAGATTAGCCCTGCTACCATGGCAGACAGGTAGATACATCTAGTGAAGAAATAAGGAGCACCTTCTCACGAGTGAAAATGAAGGTGAAATGAGGCATTCTCTGTTTTGGAAGGGCCTCAGACAAAAACAGCAGGATCATGAGGAGACAGTTGATGTTACATGGCCACAACAAGCAGACTTATTGATGCTTACCAGCTATGCCATTGCTCTCTCAAAGGAGACATTAAGACACAATAGACTCAGCATTGTTTCATCAGCTAATCCAGAGCCTCACTGGCTATTTCTGCTTTTTGTAGGTATTTTTTCAAAGTTCTGTGCTGCGGGGATGTCAAGCAGGGATCCCATTTATGGTGAAGCACATCACTAACTGGCTTTTGTGACAAGCAGGAAAGAACAGCTGTGGTGCAGCACATATGAAGACTCAGGTCATTCTGTACCATCCCCTCCAGGAGAGCATGATGGTAACCTCCTTGCTTCTGAGTGCTTGCTGAAGGGTGCAACCTCTTACTCGCACTCCATACTTAGAGGCAGTTTCTGCTCTCGTAAAGCAGTGGCCAGCAATAAAGCATGGCTAACCCACAGCTCTGGATCAAAACAGCCTGGGATGTTGATCTGTTTGAAAGCTGGCTCCTAGTGTGGTGGATGAATCTAACAATGCCTTAACAAACCGAATGACTGCTGATGGGCATACACAGGCTGCTCAGCTCCCTTTTTCATCTTTCTCAGATGTCACTGCTAGGAACAGTGATTAAATCCCCATGTGACTACTCTCAAACCATAAGAGCAGGTCTTGTTTCTCCAGAGGTACATGCCGGAGTGGTTCAGTCACCTCATGGCGCTGAGAGAGCACCTGTGTTAGCCAAGGGTTTAGATACTTCTCATGGCGGGATGAAGCTAGATGGGACTGGTCAGCTTCACAGACGGAGTAGGACTGGGCAGGTTGCAAATTCTCCTGCTGTGTGGGTCAGGTCCTTGTACTGCTGACAGAGCATTTGCAATCTAAACACGTAAAAGGTGGAAAAGGGAAGCATATGTTGTCTCCCAGGAGGATGTAAGACACAGAGAAATACCAGACTGGCTGTGAGATTCAGAAATTTAGAGAAATGGCTTTCCTGGTGTCAGTCAAGCCAGAAGCTGCAACTTTTAGAGAAACTCAAGGAGCCACCATACAATGGAAAAAGGAGCCAATCTTGCGTGGACAATTTTCTGAGGGTGGCAGTAGTATAACTTCCACGTAACAGAAATTCCCCTGCTGAAGATGTATTGTTTTGAATGCAATTATCTTTTGCAAGGTTCTTCTAATCCACTTGGATAAAGATAATCATCTTTATCTTAATGTGCTTTTCCTTTCTACATTGTAACGTAAAATCCATTTCCTTTCAATTTACTTGGGATCTATCTGCATCCAGATTACTGTAACTTGGACACACAGTAATTAAATGCAGTTTGTCTGAATAGACAGGCAGTGAATGCTATTACAGCTTGTTTATACTAGCAAGCAATGCAGGTTTCTCTGTGCCATCCCAACAGCGTGGCTTAACCCTGTCCTAGAGAGACTGTGTGTTAGGTCATGTGCAAGCTTCACCATGCTTTTAGTCATTGGTTCATCTAGTGATATTGGTAATGAATGCTCCTTGGGTTTCACATTCTGAGATTGCAAAATTTTCATCCCACTAGGATCTGCCTCAATAGTTCATCCTGTGTCAGCTCTCACCTGAACCTTTGTTTCTGGTGGGAATATTTAAGAGACTACTGACAATATCTGCACGTTTAAAAAAGCATACAAGGGTTCTGCCCTCTGATTCCACAATGGAGCCTTGTGCTAGAATCCCTGTGTGACTGACATGATTTGACCCTGGCCTTGGCCCCTTATAACTCTGGGAGCTTGTTAAATATGTACTCTGAATCCTGTTTCATATTGTTCTTTCACCTTCTGGGTGCTACTGAGAAGCAAATTGTGTGGTAGCAAGAGTCCTGCATGTCTTGAAATGATACATAGGAGGTATTATCAGTGTCCGTAGTTCAAGCATGTACTGTAAATGCAACATCGAGAGTCACTTTAATCACTTTAAGAGTGATTCAAGAAAAGGTCACATGAGGTAAATTCACTTTTACAGAGTAAGGTTCAAATTGGTTAATATCTTGGATACAGTTACAGGGCAAATGAAGTAGGAAAGTCTTGTGCTAATTTACTTTGCACATTGTCAGAAGATCTGGGAGGTATCCTTTAGAAATCCTTTGACACTGATAAGCCTTCTGTGGGGAGCACTGAACTTTGAGGGACAGGAGAGCTGCTCTCCAGTTTTTTAAGACACTTTATTTGAAAGCAATGCTTTCTATGACAGAGCCTGAGCAAGAGAGTGTAGCCTTTGAGATAGTCATATGATTATGTACAGCAAAGTGACTTTTGCATTTAAAGATAATTTCTGAATCTCTGGATTTCTGTTTCCCCATCAAGAAAATGGGGTGAGTGCCTCCAAACCACTTTTAAAGACTTCACTCCTCGCTGGTCAGCAAGACCTGGCTCATATTGGAGGTGGCCTCTGGCCACAAGATTTAGGCTGATTTGTACTGAGATTGTCTGAATAACTACATATGGCATCTGAGACTGGTTGTTTGTCTGAGACACATTTGATCACCAAAAAAAGTCCCAATAGGATGAGCTTAGAAGACGATTGTCCATTCCCCCTGTATTTCGTGTATACCACTATATTCACTCTACCTCTCTTACCATTTTAACCTCTCCTTCCTTTTCCTTGTTTCTTTCTCATTTTTGAGGCTTGAATCTAAAGTATGTAAAAATTTGCTAGGTTTTTATGACCACAATGGATGAATCTAAACTCTTGAAGTCTCTCAGCAGTCCTTTCTTCTTTCAGACACTTTTCTAGATCAATATTATTTAAGGTCTCCTGAGTTTAAGTCTTCTTGGGGCAATTCAAGCAAGATAAGAAGTTGTGACCCTGACTAATAGGACCTGCCTCTTCAGAAGGAAGTTCTGTCAAAGTAAAGTCTGAAAAACATGTCAGGACAAGGAGACTGGGTCCAAATTCAAGGCAGGACCCCATCCTAAATTTGACAATCCTACCATACCATGATTATTTTCAGGATACTTCTTAGGATTGTTACCCCGGTGACAATCATAAGTAACCCTTTTGAGATAATGGAACTGATATAAGCTTACCTTTATGTGTTTGACTTCAAATTCCAACATTTTGGCTTTCAGAAAAACCACATTTGTTATGCTTATTGTCCCAGGGAACAAGTCCTCCTCCCTCCCTGTCTGAAAGATCATATTTATCTTGTCACATTGGCCCATTGAGGACTCACCATACACACAACTTTTGTGGACAGCTTTTGTGGTCAGGTCCAAAGAGACAAAGGCTTGAAAGATGTTGGCATCTGTCAAAGATCTATTTCCTTCAGATCACAAAGATGTTCACTGAGCCAGACTGAATATCCATCTATCCCAGCATCCCAGTTCAAACGGGAGCCACAGCAGATGCTTACAGAATATCACAATAGCAGAGGTATATATGATACTTCCCACTAGAAGTCTCCTGACCTTCAGCCAGTTATGGCTTGAGGAGAGACTGAGTTGGGAGGAACTTCTACACATTTAAAAATCCTCAGCAGATTTCTGTTTTGTGAGCTTTTGTCCTTCACTTGTATAACATTTTTGCTTTCACAACATCCCAAGGAAGGAGCTCCATAGCTTTACTACACATGGTGTGATGAGACACTTGCTTTTGTTTGTTTTTAACCCAGCATCCAACAGTTTCATTTTATGCCTCCTGGTATTAAACTATATTGGAAGAGACAGGAACAACTGATCCCTCTCCACCATCCCCTTGTTAACTGGGTATGATGGCTTTCTGTAAAATCACTGCTGGCTCAGTCCTTTTCAGTTAGTCATTTGCTATATGGAAGCTATTATGCTTTTGGACTTTTACTGTGTTCTTACTGAGACTGAACCAGAGCTGCACATGGAATTCAGGATACAGACTTACTTCGGTTTTATGCAATGTCGTAATGATGCTCTCTGCCTTCCTCTCTGCCTGTTCTGTTTTCCCAACAGTGATAGTAATATCTTACATTTAGTTTTCTTTTTCCATGACACAAAGACCCAAGCTGATGTTATCATGAAGCAGTATATCATAGCTACGAGATCTTGCTTTGGTGCTTGCCTCTGGACCTATCAGTTATATGTGAAGTTAAAAATGTTCTTCACTGCATGCATCCCCTTATCGCTTTATTTATAATAAATTTCTTGTGTTATTTTATCAGTCGCACACAGTTCTTCTGCATTTTTTCATGGTCAGTCCTTGTCTTTATTATCTTGAATAACCAAAGTCCAATACAGGTTTGTGGCTGTACCCTACAGGGATCATTTCTGGGACAGTCTTGAAGCTGTCTTAAATCTTGAAATTGCTAAAACGGTCAGAAGACCCTTGGTATTGAGAATATTGAGCCTGATATGTGGGAAAGTATTCCTTTGAATGCTGTGACTACACACAGTGGAATTCTGCTTTTTCCTGCTCTGTTCTGTTCTGCATTTCTTTTCTTTCTATGTGTTTACCTTGTCTGTGAGCCCTTGCTGAGCTCTAGCCCTGGGGTTTGCAAATCTTTCTGCCACTTCTATGCACAGAATCATTTTGAGCAAGGAGACAAAGAATTTCTCTGGAGGATAGATGTTATAAGACAAACCCCTTGTCTTTTGGTCCTTGAAAAAATGTTACTGTGCCAGTCCATCCCTCTGGCCATGTCTAAAGTTGTGGTGATCTTTCCTGAGTAGTCTTGAATGTCTAGTGAACAACTCTTTCCACTTCCCTTCCTGCCTGATCCTTCCCTTCAGTCTGTTCCTGGACTGAACTCGCTTTTAACCCCCAGGTGAGCTGCTCCTTCTGACTTGCCAGAGCATCTTCTCCCCATCCATCCATACCAACAGCTCTACCCAGCCACTCATATCCTTCTCCTTCCTCACACTTCCTGCTGCCATTTTTTCCTGTGTTTGCTGCTGGCCTTTTCAGATGCTTTTTGTTCCTCATTATGCCCTGGTGTAGGCCCCAGGTTCATATGTACCCCACACCACCCTCACGGAAAATCCTTCATGTTATGCCCAGCCTCTGACTGATGAGGTCCCTCCATCTATGTGATCTGGCTTCTGCCTTTATTTCACTCTATGCTGCTTTTGCTTTGATTTAAGCACTTCTAATGGCACCTTTTTTCCAAATCTCCTCTGAATTCTCCACAGAACAGCTTTTTCTTCTCTTATCATCTTCTTGTTTAAGTGAGGAATAGCAGAACAACTGTCACCTGTTGCTTTCCAAGTGACTCGGTGCTCAGCCACTCTGAGAGCAATCATTACATACATCAATGCGTGCGTGTGTGTGTGTGCACACTCGTGTCTAGGAAAGTTTGGGAGAAAAAAACAGCAAAAACAAGGTGGAGGGTGAGGTGGGGTGGATGGGGGTCTTGTATTAATTTGCTAGGAATGCCTTAAGGAAATAGGTGGGTTTGAGAAGTGTAAGTTCTGTAACATCACCTCTCTCAGATCAATTGAGTAGAAGTCTGCACAGATGAGAGGTGAGACACAAGCCCTGAGCTGGACCACCAAGCTGCTCCCCAAGGGAGCAATGACTGGCTGCACTGCAGGACATGAGCTGGTGGGGTGGCAGAGGAGCAGAACCACCTCTGCGGAGTCTTGCCACTCTCAGGGACCTTGAAAGGCAGGGTGGCTGTGGGAAGGCCAGAAGGAGCAGCTGGAGGGAGGGGTGCAGGAGCTGCTGTCAGATCTGGGCTGTGAGGACTTGGTGGAGAGCAGTGGTGGGCAGAGGAGCCTGTTCTGAAGGGACAGAGGAGGTGACATCAGAGAGCACAGCCATAAGCTGAGAAAAACAGCAACTTTGTGCCTGCACTTGTGTCTGAAAGTGGATGGGGTCTGAGCTTGCTTTCATTTTAAGCCTGAGTTATTCCAGCCCAGTAACTCAATTTATTTCTGTCTCTGTGCCTGACATTTCTCTTTCAGGTGGCTGCTGCATGGTTTTGGGTGGGGCTGTGGGCTGGGGCGACTCATGTTTTCAAGCTCTTATCAGCATCAGTATGATGTTCTGCTTTTCTGTCATACGGCATCCTGCTCCCCTCCCCTTCCTCCCCTCCCTCTGCCGGCTCCCAGAGGAGGCGACAGACGGTCCTGTAATTTGGTTCCATTCGCTCGACTGGAGCAACACCTGCCCCCCTCTCTGGGGACAGGAGGGTCTCATCCCAAACCGTGCAAGGAGCCAAAGATGAATCTGAAGCTCACATGCAAATAGAGCCCAGGATAAAAACATGACCATTCCCGGCAGGAAAGGCAAAATCCGTCACCAGGGGAAGAGCCAGGAAAAACAAAATCAGCTCTGAAGAAATAAATAAGAAGCGCCAGGAGATTGCCTTTTCCTTTTGGATCGGTTGCTGTTGTGGTTATTGATTTGTCCCACCCTGGAGAATAAATTGAGAATACTGAAAAATAATGGCTGATATTAGAACACATTTATTCACCCTAAAAGAACTGGGTTAATTGGGTTACAGGATGGCTAGATGGCTAGATATGTGAAGAGATAGATAGAATGTCTCTGCTATTTCTTCACAGCTATATAATGGAAAAGATCCATTTCTTTGTTGAGTTTCATATACAACATCCTCTTCAGCTCCCTGCCCCCCATCTCTCAAATACACACACTCTCTCTTTGCTAGAAATATAGCAAAGATATCAAGTCACATGCAAGACCCTCAGAATTTATCTGCTGTAAGTGTCAGTGGTAATATCCTACCTAGCTCACACACTTTTAAACACAGACAATAAGACACGACTTTGTGGCTGGGAAGTAGTGTCATCCTGAATGCACAGTACCATGCATTTTGCTGGAGAGTGACGGTCTATGCCTAGAAATTCTTCCTTTTGTATGTGCATATGTAATAGCAGCATAAATCCAAGTTTATATTTTGGAATATTTTGTGCTCTAGATCTTTTAATCTTTTAGGAAACTGTGTGATACTCAGATACAGTTCCCCCTTAGCTGTACAGTCCTGTCAAAACCATTATGTTTATTTGTAGGAATAACTTTTGGCTTTGATGTATGTCCTTGTTTGCTGTATCAGGGTCAGGATCTGTTTCCAGGATTCAGATGAATGCATTAGCTGCCCTGCTTCTCAATGACACCATGTGAGTGTGTATTGCACCGTGTCCCTGTGAGTCCATATAGACATCAAAATGCGTCTTAATAGGTGTTATCACCCGATGTTAGCATGCACTGGATAGGCCTTGTATTGGGATATTCTAGGTTTATCAATAAGAAGTACTTGCTCTCTGTGAGTGCTGGAGGTTTCCATTCAATGTTTTATATATTTAATATAAGGTTTTAAATGTTTTATATATTGTATTGAGTCAGGCCTGAAGTCCCTCTTTTAGAGTCAGCTAAAGGTCCAGAGATAGTGTTCTGCCTTCTCTGTCTTTGGGTGCACTTTCTTTCCTGATTTGTAGGATGAGCTCCTCTTCAGTTGTGGAAGAAAGGTATCTGAAAGAAGTTAAAATACCAGGAAATATTAACTGTGTCTCTTCCCTGCCAAATGTAATGGCTGAGTGTGATAAAAAGAACCGTTCAGCAGTTCCACCCCATTCCTCCTATAGTATTGTCATTCAAGGTCATTCATTCCTTTATTGCTGACTGAATATGTACATAGGCAAAGTAACTTTGATTACATAATTAGATTTTATTGCTATCTAACCCAGACTTGCAATGAGATGGAGTTAAATTAGTTTGCCCATTCTTCATAAAACCAGACTTTTGAGCACTTAGCCATGCAGTGTTGTTGTTTGTTTGGTTGGGTTTTGTTGTTGTGTTTGTTGGGTTTTTTTGTATAGGCCTTGCAGCTTGTGCATACTGCACAGCTCCTTAAGGATTAAAAAAAGGTGTGGAAAGTGGGAGCAAAACCTACATTATCTTTTCAACAGTCATCAAATGCTAGATGAGAATGAGTTTCCTTCCTGGTGCCAGCAGGAGAAATAGAAATAGTTGTGGTGATATTATGGTGGGGACAGGATTTAAACAAGGTGGTGAGTGTATGGAATTGAGATAGGACTCATAGGAAGAAGCAATTTCTTCCATCAGATAAAACTTGGGAAAGACATCTCCTCAGGTCAAGTGCCCTGATCCTTCTGCAGGGTAAACTTGAGATTTGACCCTGTGGATGCCACGAAAAGCAAAGTCCTTGCTGCCCTGTGTCTGAGTGCGAGCAGGCTCTCTGTTGTCTCAAGTGGTGTAGGAATGGAATGGCCCACAAGATTTTCTAACTTCCAGACCTGATTCTGTTCCCACACATCTCCACACTGTGCTCTTCTTTGGTCACAACACAGGGAACTCACTGATTTATCACCTGGGCACAGGATCCCATGGCTGGGAACTTGAGATGTGAGCATTTTCTCAGCCTGTGCCTCTGACACATGTGCGAGACCCCCAGAGGGGGATATGAGACCAAGGGTGATGTGGGGTTCACACCAACTTACGTCGCAACCTGTGTGCTTGAATCAGCTGCCAGTGACTCTAGCCACCATACTTTACAGTCAGGTGCTGCAGAGCACTCTCTTCCCTAAAACATGCATTCCCAATGGTCAAGAAGGAAATAATATGTTTATCTTTTTATTAAATCCTCCCAAATGCTGAAGGCTTGCTGGATGGCAGGATTTATATGATCACCCAGGCAATTACCATCAAACTCAACACAGCACCCTGTCAGTGAACTTGAGAAACAAACCTGACCCAAAGGAAGGCAGCCCCAAAGTTGGTGGAATTAATTCAGCCCTGAAAGACGTAGGACTTGAAAACTGTGCATTGAACTACCAAACCAGTGTGTGCTCCCTTGGAAAATGGCAAGTGTGTATTTGTAGAAAGTGGAATTAGCAGCCTCTCTGACAGGTTTTCTGCATGGAGCTTTTCAGCTGGTCAAGACCACACTTAATTGAATTGCTGTGCAAAGTGTCATCCATAAAAACAGGGTGGAGGGGAGGGTTTTATCTCTCCAGCAAGTAAGAATGGATGACGAAGCTACCAAAGTCAATGGCAGTATTCAAATTATAGGTAAAATTAACCCCTTGTGATAAACAAAAAAAGGGTTTAATAAATGAGATGGTCTCACTTTGCTCAGGTCTGTATCTGTTCCATGTTTCAAATGACAAGATTTGGCAAAGAAGCCTTATATGAAAGATTACGGTTAAGATTTTCTAAAGGGAAAGGGCCCAAGATTTTTCCTTGGTTTCAGCAGATTTGGACCTAGCAAGAGATGGATCAGATCAAAGCTGAATTTAAACAAGAGAAAGTAAATCTAGTGCACTCAGGCAGGACAAAACATGTACATTTGGGCAGCAAAGCCAGAGATACCGAAGAGTGAGATGTCAAAACAGGTGCTTGCAAGCCTCAGATTGGATTGTACAGCTTGAACTTTGAAACATATGACCAGATGCCAGTCATGATGAGAGTGGCAGAAAGTGACAGCAAAGGTCCTAGCAAGGGTCCTGTGTCTCCTTTGCATTTGGGCAGGGCAGCCAGCTGAGAGCAGCTGCAGCAGAGGAGCTGTGGTGGAGGGACTGCAGTTTGAGTCTCCCTGTGAAGTGGCAGGTAACCTGTTGAAGCTTCCCACACATGACTTGAGAAGCCTTTGCAATCCTTATTCATAAGGACATCACATGTCTGTCTTACAGAAAGGCCAACAGGGAAAAATAATTAGGAAAAAGCAGCTTTTATTTGATACTTTTATTTATATGAAAAACAGCTCACCATTCATGAAAGATATGAAAAACGCATCAGATAGAAACCAGATTTATCTATTTTCACTACAAAATATTGCATTATATAAAGCAACATAGACACACAAAAAAACCCTGAAAAAGACTAAAATCTTTGGATAGCAGATGTGTTTTTTTCTTTTTCCTCTTTTGTCCCTAAAATGTGTTTCTTGTTTTAAGAGATTCACAGCAAAGAACATGAAACATTTTCAGGTTATAGAATTTTTTTGGTTGTCACAAAGGAAAGCAGTCCTGGATTTACTTCTCTTTTTTTTTTCTTTTTTTTTTTTTTAGGAAAAATGTCCTTTCCTAAAAATATACCACGCACATACATGCCCACGCTCACTCCCACACACATGCATGTATACACACACACATCTACACCCACAAAGAAACTACTTCCCTTATAAACGATTTGCAAAGTACTTTTCAGACGTAACTATAGATCGGAATAACAACAAGTTTTTTTAAAAAGTCTCCTAGTTAAGTGCTACTGGTTGTTGATCCCACACAAGAAAAGAAAGGAAAAAGGTCAAGAACAAATGCCTTGATATATATATATAAAATATGCTTATAAACAGGGAGGGAGGGGAGGTTTGTGGTACACAAGTGCAATATAATTGGAGGGAAAAAATAAATTAAAAAGGAAAGAAAATGAACACTGTATTGATCCCAACAAACAGTCATAAAGTCAAACATAATGTTCCACAGGAGAAAGTGTAAACACCCGACTATAGAAACCAATTGGCACGAAGTATACAAAGTAAAATTGCCACCACTCTGAAAAATAAATAAATCTTGAAAAAAATAAATTGTCAACTCCTTCTACCATAAATAAAAAATAGTTATTTTTAACTGCACCCATGGGTCAGACGTTTAAGGTCACAAGTAGATGTTTTTAGATATATATAAAGGGGCACTTGACAGCCTGAAGAGACAATCCAGTTTTACACTTCTCTTCGAAAAGCGGGCTCTCGACCGGGCGGGAGCCCTCCGGGATGGGGAGCACAAGCAGCGCGGACCCCCCACCCCGCCGCCTGCCCGGAGGAAGGCGCTGCCCGCCGCGGCTGGACCCGGGGCGGCGGGGCTGGGGGTCTCGGGGTCCGGGCGTCCGTCGGGCGCTACACGTCCAGCACGTGGTTGAGATACGAAATGTAGCAGATGGCGAGGCGCAGGATCTCAATCTTGGAGAGCTTCTTGTCGGGGGGCAGGGTGGGTAGCAGTTTGCGCAGCTCGGCAAAGGCCAGGTTGAAGGCCTCCACGCGGATCCGCTCACGCGTGGCGTGGGCCGAGCGGTACTTGGCAGTGGCGCGGCGCCGACGGCGCTTCTCCTCCCGGCTCAGCGGCGGCGGGTGCAGCCCGGGCCTGCCCCC
>VZRL01001203.1:27865-52993 GCA_013397895.1 Origma solitaria
TGTTACGTGCAGTTTGTTAATTCACCAGTCCGGCGGAGAGGGGCAGAAGGAGGGGAGACGCCGTCGGAAAACGAATGTTTGGTCTTAGTTCTTCTTCTGGTCCTTCAAGAACTGGCGAGGGGAGGAAAAAAAAGGATAAATGAAACCCCCATCCGTCCCTGAGTTTCCTAACTCCTCCTGCATCTTTCGAGTGAAAAATAAAGGAAAATATGCGAACGCTGAAAAAGAAAAACAAAACGAAATAAACGAAAACCTCGGCGCGAGTTCGGAGCAGCTGCGAGAGACAACGGCGGTGCAGGAAAAGGTATGCTCACATGCACAAAAAGAAAGTGCAGTTCCTCCTCCCACCCCTCCCGGAGTGGCAAAGAAACCAAGGAGGGGTGCTGAAGGTGGCAGGGGTGAGACAGACAGACAGAGCGGAGATGCGTGTGGATCCACTTCTGGTACCAAAGGGTTTCGCCTAGAGATGGTTGGAAGAGATAAAGGCTCAGAGAAAAGGGGGCGGCATTTTTTCCCTCTTAAATTGATATTTAATGGGAAAGCCTATTGGACAGAAACCTGGACACAAGTCACTTAATTGGACTTGACATCTGTCACAGTGTGGGAGTTTTCACAGCCCAAATATTTTCAGCAGATCAGATTATCACTGAATCTGTGCCACAAATTATAACAGTCGAGAGCAGCCCATGATATAAACCCTAGCCTCTGGATATAGTCTCTAGCCATGCTCACTCCCGCTGCCGACGTCTCCCCCCACCCAAATATTGGATACCCACTGATCTAGAAAAACACCGCTGGCATTTTGCATGTAAGCTAATAAATAAGTTTTAAACATCAATTTGCATCATGTATACCAAGCTTGTGGAGAATCATCAGACTGGTTTTTTAGTTCATTTGTTTTGGTGGTCCCCCTGCCCTGTCTCCCACCCACCCCCAATGCCGGTGAGTGGCAGGCATGGACCTATCAGAGCCAGAGGGACAGAATGGCTCCCCCACTCCCTTTGCCTCCTGCCCTCCCTGCTCCAGTGCACAGACAAAGAGGCAAGGGAGTCAGCAATAAGTCCATGGCTTTTCTGCTTTCAAGAGACTGGATGGAGCCAAACCCCTTCATGTCAGTCAGGGGATGCCTGTGACCAAAGTGACTCTTGCTGTTGCCTTGCTCCAGCCCCTGCCAGATGGCAGCCCATTCTCTACTCTGATCCCCATCACCCTCCCTGTAGATCCCTTCAAATGGGAACTGAAGCCACTTTTCTGTGTGTAATCATCTTCCATGGGGACTTGTCTGTGCCGGGAGCCTGTACTGATAGGCTCCCTTTGGAGCCCCCAAAAAAGGACAGCAGGAGGGGTGGGTGAGACAGAGTAGAACTGACTCTGCTGCTCACCATAAGCTCAGTGGGTGGTTTTGGGTCCCATCAACAGGAAGCATGGGGAAGAGGTGGCAGGAAGACACTTGCAGTGATCCCTGAGGATCACCCATATGCAACAGGCTGGAAGATCTCTGAACGGGGAGAGATTCTGCACTTGGTATGATTTACAGGACCTTTACAAGAATGAGTAGCATGCCTGAATAATTTTGGGTTTTGTCTATCTTTTAAAAAATGGTAGTTACTCTAGCAAAGAATATAATCTCCTTGCATGCCACCTGGCCCACTAGGGAAAGAAATGTCCCAAAGCAGATCCTACTGAACATTTCTCCCAGGGAAATTTGGGGATTTATCTCCCTTTCCCTGCCCATAACAAGTCTCCAAGGCAGCAGGAAGCTGTCACTTGTGTAAGTGCTCTGACCCCACATACTGCCACTGGTTCCATGGATATCCAACATGATCCCAGTAGGGTTTCTGGAGATGCCTGACTAAGCTACCCTTGTCTGCAATGGGACATGCCAGGAAGATTCAGATGCAAGTCACTGAGGCTGTGGCACATCCCCATTCAGCTCACCTTTCCGGTAACCTTCACAGGTGCTCTTTGGAGATCAGGATCTGAGCAGTTCAAGGTCACTGTGCTCCACATTCCAAGACCCAAGGTCCCATTCCATCAACTTCATCCCACACTTCAATGAGAAAGCTGTGGAGGAGACCTTCTCCAGCTCTTATTTGGCTGTGGCTCAGTGCTGAGGGTTTTGGTTTGCAGTGCTCCCCAAGGTGTAAGTCTGAGGCCTCAGCCCACAGAAGCTGCAGGTGATGGAATAAGTAGCTGGCTAAGGCTGCCACAGATAACAGCCAGGAAGCTGCTAATTCATGCAAGCCACCCTGCTCTCTGCTACAGATGCTGTCATCATATGGCTTGCTTTTTAGTTTTAATTTTCAGGAAAAGACCAAACAATTGCTTCTCAATGCTGTTCAGTTATGATGGACATTTCTGACACGTCATAAAGCAGTGATTACTGCCCCTGGAATTTGATTACCCCCCTCCTCCACTACCAGATGTGTTAAATCTACAGCATCCCACTTTGCCCTGGGCATGCCAGGCCTGGGGTATCTACCCAAATCTCCCTGCTGGGGTACTACAAATCTTCTCACATCAACTGCAAGACCCAGGGTGTAGTCTCTATATCTTTAGCCTTAAAAAGCCAGTCAGAAATGCTGGAGCTGACAGCCTGCCTCTTCTCTGAGCAGACAAAGCCCCATAGCCCAGAAGCAGGGCCAAATTCTCCCAGCAGAGAGCTTTCCTGCCTCTCACCAGTCACACCTGGACCAAGAAGCTGGTTTTGAAAACCCAACCTTCATAGGACCAACTGCCTGGGGCATAATTCACCAACTGTGAATTATATACACAGCCATTCATAAGTCTATGGTTGGCCTCTTCACTAAGCAAGCACCTCACTGGCATCAAGGCAAGCTGAGATTCCCACATGGTTTCAAAGATGCTCTCAGTGGCATCAACAGCATTGGCTTGGCTTCTCCATAAAAGGTAAAACTGCAACCTACAAGCTGCACCCACTGAAGAGAAAGTGAATAGGAAAAACAGAGGCACAACAAGGGTCTCCAGTCTGTACAATGGGCTCCTAGGGATATTGTATGGCTGTGGCCTTACTGCAGACTAAATCCAGGATAGTGAGCCTTGCAGCACAGGTGGACATGAATCTTCTGGAGGAGAATTTGGGATTTCATTCTACCATGCTGGAGGGCTGTAAGGGGGTAATGAACATCTCTTCTTCTTTACCTGGTTTGAGATGTTGCCTGGCTGGAGGTACAGGAGAAGAGGAGATGGTTTCCTGTGGACAGCATTGCAGTTCACACTGCTCCTTCCCAGCGACCTCTTAAGTTTAATGAGAATGAAGAGTGTCCAGAGAAAGATTCAGTATGAACAAAGCCACACCCCACCTTTGTTGGGGCTCACTGAAAAGAGTGACAACAACTTTGTTGTTGTCTCACTGAAAAGCAAGACAAAAATAATTCTATTTTGACTTCCAGGGCTTGCTGACAAGTCAATAAAAGTTTACAAACCAGACTGCTCACTAGGTAAGTCCTAACATAGAACTAATATTAGTTAATTCCTTAATGATAGCAAATAAAAGTTGCCCACTCTTGGGAGACTTACAGAAAAACGTCACAGGCTACCGAACAATATCGAGTCAGAAGTGGTGCTGAATTTTTGACAGAAACTCACAACTCAGGGTTTTTCAGGGGTCAGTGGGATCAGACTTCGGAAAGGCAAGATTCAGAAGAGGATTGTCTTCAGGATGTACTACAAAGAGATAAGACTGAAAGCCAGTCATGGTGTTTTACGGAAGGAGGGCACCCTCTTTTGTGAACATCTCATATTCACATCACACAATGGTTTGAAGGTGATGTCATTTGTGAGAATGGTCTGGGTTGGTGCATAGCCCCTAAAGGTCTAAAAGGGTGAAGCGCTAACACCCTGAAGTGGCCATATGTCCCAAGGAGATGTCCTTCTGGCCTGGAAAAGTGGAATAATGAAAGAATTCAACTGTTCTCTCCAGTGCTGGGCCAGGTATTAGCCAAAAAGTTTTCACTTTTAGCTTGAGCAAATCTTGCAGGTCTGCCATGGAGAGACATCAAACATGAGAACCCACGATGCTGCTTTTATGGTGTTGCTTGTCAGAGCAGAGCTACACTTCCATTATCTATACGTCCTCTGTCTGCTGAAAGGACAGCTTTCTAGGATGCTTGAGAACATCCGTTCTCTTTTATAGCATATGCCATTCATGTTGCTGGCATATGTTGCCCATTGAAATAAATGGAGCTTGTCACTCTTGGATGTGTTCCTTGGAAATAAGCGGTCAAACAAATTAGAATGCTGAGCCGTGAAAATCCTTGTCCTTTTGAAAAATCTGTGCTGGGTGTTGCTCAGTGCCTCTGTTCATGGTTTCCTCAGACATTTGGGTGATATTTTGTGTTTTTCCATTGGTCATATTTACTTTCTCTGAGGCTGTTTTAATAACAGGTCAGGAGCTTTGAGGCTGCTGGAAGGAGCAGCCTACAACTGGGCAAGGGGGAAAAAAATAGTTTCCCATGAAGAGAGGTACCAGGTCTGGATGTGAGTTCACCCTGATTGAGGTCTACCAGTGTTTGTGGGATAGGCAGGACCCTCAGCTACTCCCTTGCAAATATGAGTGTGACTTCTCTGGGAACAGCTGCTATGTTTAAACCAGTAGTCTCCAGTAGAAATATACGGCTTTTGGACAGAATCTTGATTCTTTTTGTCTGGTTTCAGCCTTTGGCTTATTTCCCTTGGTCTCCACTTCTAGTCTTTTCCTTTGCTTGTTGGACTAGAGGAGCTATGGCATTAATATCCAGCTGCTACTGTAAAGAGCAAGGTGCGCTCATGAGGGTGGTCATGTCCCTTCACTACCACATTGTCATGACCTCTCCAAAAATTGTCCTTTCGATGTCAGTGGGTATTCACAGCTCTCATGAGAGGAGGGTATCTTGAGAAATGGAGGATGATGAGGAGTTTTTAAAGGCAAGAATGGACCACTGCAAAGATCTCCCTGCAGGCTGAAGGCCACAGGACTTCCCTCTTTATGAGCGAGTGTGCACTTTTCAGAAATAATACCCATTCTTGCCCTAAACATTGATGGTGCTAGAGGAGTTTCCTATGATCCTTGGCAAGCTACTCCACCAGCTATTTCTCCCCACTGTTGAAAACACTGATGTGAAAAATGAGCATGCACATCTTCAGCATCCTGCTGTGGGATTTTCTTATATCTTAGCCCCTGGATTAAGAGTTCTCTTTTATTATGCTATCAAGTTTAGGTAGGGGTTTTGTAAACAGGTGTAAGCATGTGTGCTGTACAGCTGATATGCCTGCATGCACCAGTTATTAGCTTAGACTTTCTTGTCATGCGGAGCATAGCTACAGCTATTGCTGCTGCTCTGGTCAAATGTCTAGAAATTTTGGACAAATGGGAAAATTACACCTGGGCAAACATTTCAGACAGAAAGAGAAGACATGCCTGAGCAAACCCAGGCATCTGTTTGTCCTTCCTAGGTCAGTATTCATTAGTAGTGGCCATATCAATTCTGCAGCCTTCTTTTTGTTAAAATGAACAGGATTCAGTGCCTTGTCATTATGCAGAAGAGACCAAGTCTGTTTTATTTCTAAAGTGGTTCTGATCATGGGATATTTTCTATTCTTCCTGTCCATCATCCTAGACCAGAAATGTGATGCCAAGCTCTGAATGTAGAACAAGAAATACTTACTGTGCTTTACAGTGTGTCTGTAAGACCCTAATGCAGCCTGGATGCTCCTGGGACAGGTGTATTAGGAAATCATATCACACTAAAATTGCAGAAAACACATGTAAAACCTAAGAATGTCCACAGTGGGTTAGACCAAAGGTGTCTTGTTTTCAGAAGTACCAAAATAGTGAAACTTGTAAGAATAACATAAACCTACAGTGATACTGCCCTCAAATATTCTCCTGGCATCCAATTAATTAAAGTTTAATGTACTGGGTGAATTTTCCTTTTCTGAATTTGTCAATTTGTGGTTTGAATGCATGTGACTTTTCAGCATCCATGATTTTCTATGGAAAGGACTTCTCTGTGAGCCATGTGATTTAGGTAAATGCATAAAGGGATGCTTGGAAACGTATTTGCAAATAAAATAGCCAAATTTGCTGAATGACTGTGGCTTCTACTGCTGTTGAGCACATGAAGAGTAGCGTTGCGTACGTGGGCAGTAGTGCCTTATGTTTTCAATGAATGCATTTGGTTGGAAGAATAAACAGTGGGTGGATTAAAGCCAGTTAGGGAAAAGAGAAGGAATCTCCTGCAGCCTGGGTAGGGGGAAGGAAGCAAGACCAAGACCTGATTCCTTGAAATTGATCACCTTAAATTGACCTGGGCCAGAATCTGAAAATGAGACCAGTCATGTACAAGCACACACATTTATTATATACACTGGAGCCATGGAAAGCATCCACATGGAGCACACACTAAAGGAATTAACAAAACAAGCCAGAAACAGAGACGTGTTAACCTTTGCAATGAACTCGATAGCAATCCCCACACATAAATGACTAGTGAGGACTTTGCGAATTAAGCAGAACAAATAGGGGGAACTTGGTGATTTTTATACATGCCTGATAAACTAAGTGGGGAGTGTGGGCTTATGTGGCTCTCAGACACACATGGCTGGGAAGCAGCAGTCAGTGAAGTGGGGGGAAGCAGACACCATGTGCTTTGCCACTGAGGTCCTTACCTGTGCACATGTGTGCAACTGCTGGCTACCAGGGTGAGGAAAGAAAAAGTGGATGTCAAGTCTAGCTGGCAGCCAATGCATCTGTCTTCTGTCTTTCACTCACCCACAGTTGAGGTGGAACTTGGCTATTTTTAAATCTGATGTCTGTGTGTGTAGCCATGGGTAATGCTCTTTCTTGTGAAAAAGAAAAAAAGAAAAAAGAAAAAAACTTAAGATTTTGCAGCCACCTGCATTCCATAAGCAGATATTTCTTCCACTATTGATGCCAAGGACCCTAGCCCACAGGTTTCCTTCCTTCACTTGGAAGTAAAACTTGTAAAACAAAACCCAGTGATCACTACTGGACTGTTTAGGCCAGTTGACCAGGGAAGAAAAGCTGCCATGCAACACATGCAGGGTAAGAATGGCCTCACTGGAGGTGCTCTGCCCAATTCAGTGTATTTCCCCAGTATCAGCATCTCCTGGAATGAGCAGGAAGGTTTTCACCAGCATGTGGAGTGTTCAAGACCATTTTATTCCCACTTGCATAGCTTGGGCCAGCTGTAACTGGCTTTATGCTGACTTCTGTGAATTGTATGATCATTCCTGGCAAAGGAGGCAAATTGATTTATTCCAAGATGTCATTCAGACCTAATGAATTGTTTTTCCCATCAAAATATTTCCAGGGAATACAATCAGGTGTCTGAAAAGCCATTCCTTTCCCACAGGGGTGTACACCATATCCTGGGCTCCATCCCTATGCAGGCTTAACATCCTCCAACAGCTGCTTCTCCCTCAACTTCCAGACCTCTGGTTCTCTGGTCCTGAGCCTGTGGAAAGTGGTGTTGGGTCTTCTGCATCTTCAGTCATTTCCTTTGATCACCTTCTCCATTTCACTGAGGCTACATAGCACTGGTGTCCTGAGTTTTGAGATATCTCTTTGAACTTAAACCAGCCAGGTCACTAACTGCTGGATGTTCGTTTCCTTCTATTCCCATAATTTTGAACTCTGTCTTCTGGTGGCAGCTCTAGAGTTGGTATTGCATCCTCTCCTTGGACATATTCCCTCATATCTCTCTCAATATGAAATTTGTCCATTGGACACAGTTATCTTTCCTGCCTGGATCCCCTGTTTTCCCTTTTGTTTCCCCATGCTGTTATTTACTATTGTTCACTATAAACTATTCTCAAACCACCTAGTTGGGTGGTCCCTTTGAATGGAAGAAGTCTTAACAAGAAGATTGGCTGGTCAGGACTCAGTCCAAGCCAAGGACATAGCCTCCTTGAAGAATAAAATAACCTGTGTTATCTTTTCAGGATTTCCTCATGAACTCAGACCATTTCTATTTGTATCCAGGACAATGCTTGATGCTTATAGGGACTCTACTGAAACATCCTAGGGCAGTAACTCCTTCTATATATGTATACATATGAATTCAGATAGGCACAGTTTTAAGGCAGCTTCTTTAGATTCCTCTCAGGCTCCAGATTTTCTGCTTGTCTTCTCAAGAAAACTCCACTTTAGGGCTGCAATTAAAGATTAAATAAAAAACCAAAGCAATTGTGTGTCTATGAAATTTCATGTTATAATTCATGCTCTAATTTATTTCTTCTTCTGTGGCCTCTGTGTTAATCTCTGAACAGTTAGTGTGAGACATATCTGGTTAGGGAGTCTGGATTTTTTCTGAAGTCATGATTATGTACAATTACAACATCCCCTTAGAAAAGTGCTTCTAGCCCTCACGGTGGTGAGATGAATTTGAAGCTATGCTTGGAGAGTGCTAGATGCAGAGAAGTATGAATGTGTATGAAGTGTACTGAGGTCAAAATTCTGAAAGATATGAACTACCTTGCATCATTTTTATGGGGTACAATTTCATCGTTCACAGCAACTGACAAGATTTTTAATAAGACTGGAGTTGAAGTAGGATGCTGTAAAGCACTTGAAAGCCCATATGGCTTAGCAAGTGTACGCATTTCCAGGAGGTGAAGAGTGCCTGATGTTGAAGGCTGTGGGATAGAAGATGTTTCCATTTCTGCATATTGTAGCTAAATGTTCAGCTCTGTGTAGCTCCACTTTAGTGGTCTTTCTTATCCCTGTGAATGGGCTGTGCCCATTGCCACAAGAAACTCTGACTGGATGACTGGAGAGGGACTTTTTACAAGTGTCTATAGTGACAGGACAAGGGGGAATGGCTTCAAAATGAAAGAGGGTGAATTTTGATTAGATATTAGGAAGCAATTCTTTACTGTGAGGGTGCTGAGGCCCTGGCAGGTTTCCCAGAGAAGTTGTGGATGCCCCAGTCCTGGAAGTGTTCAGGGTCAGGTCAGATGGGGCTTTGAGCAACCTGGTCTAGTGGAAAGTGTCCCTGTCCGTGGTGAGGGTATTGGAACTAGGTGATCTTTAAGGTCCCTTCCAACCCAAACCAGTCTATGATTCTATGAACCAATTCAAACCTTTCTTCAACAAGACACATGCCAGGAGTTTTCGTGCAGAACAGTCCCCTGCCTACCTCCATGGAGTGGCTTAGGATAGAGCAGTAACTAATGCTGCTCTGCTAAATGAAATAAGCTCATACTCCCAGGTCTACTGATGCATCATTCACTGATGCCCGTGTTTGGACAACATTCCGAAGGGAATTATTCCACAGACTGGTGGTAACCATAGTCTCCATAGGGTCATGTACAAAGCATAGCATCTCTGAGTCCTTGACTCCAGAAAAAATGAAATGTCTGAGCTGGTTTAAGACTGTAAAGACTCTTGCTTGCTATTGACCATAGTTTGTTTGTATTCAGGGTCCAGGTTTAAAGAAATAAAGTTGAATGTTAGGCTGTCTTGAAGACCTTTTCTTGTTCTCTCAGGTATGGTCTGTCCACTGCTTGCTTTCTCCACAGTTTCTTAGAAGGAGGACTGAGTTGTGAGTTGTCCCCCCGTGCATAGCGGGTACAGACTTCCTGACAACTGCTGCTCTGCGGTATTGAGCAGAAGCTAATACAGTTTGATTGACCACTCACTTAGGGTTGGCCGATGAACTGGCCAGTCTTTTTGTGGCAGTTTAGGCTACTTTCATATCCAGCAGTCTGCTTCTTCCATCAGCCACAAGTTATTGCCCCTGTGACAGAAAGTCTCAGCAGCTCCAGTTCATCATCTGGTGTTCTCAGTGCTTTTAAGCTAATGCACCAAACTCTGCCATGGCAGAGCCACATTCCCATCTGCCAATTCTGCAAAGGGAGTAATGCGAGGAGGATCACCAGGAAGTTCTTAAACTACTACTGTGGGGCTCATGAAAGCTCATCTGTCAGAGCACTTGAGTGAATCAAGTTACTGGTAATTGAGATCAGTATCATTGCTCTGTGTCTGAGCAGACTGCAGCTTGCAGGGTATGGCCTGTCCAGCCCAGCCCTGGGTCCTTAGAGCCTTAGGTCCTAAATGGAAAAGTCTCTACTATTTTGATGGATTCAAGGTTTCATGACCATATCCATATTTTATATGCTATAGCTGGAAAATGAGTATGCTTTTTGTTCAGAGCTTGTCATCTCAAGGAAAATTACAGGATGGGTCACAGAAGGAAGCAAATTATGGACTACAGCTAATAAATGGCCATTTACTGGGGCTGCAAAGACTCAGGAGATGGCGGGTCTTCCAAGGCTGCAGTTTCACAAGCAGAATTAACATTGCTGCATGGAGCTTGACAAGCACATTCAGACTTTTTATGCAAGTCCCTCAAGAGGAAAGAGATCTCCCTTTTTGTGAAATGGGGGAGCATGGGGAGGTAGCTGGGGAGAAGAGAAAGATTAAAGGCTGCAGGCTGAGTCAAGCAAGGCTTGATTTTGTCCCTTCTCAGAAATTTTGGAGGGAGAATACTCTGATTGTAGCCTGACTCTGGAAACGTGCCTTTCGAAAAAGCTCTGCCTGGCTTATGGTCCATTTGCAGGAAAACAGGAGGTGGGCATGCACCCATTGAAGGCATCAAGCAGGGGCACCAATGTGGCAACTGGCTCTAGTCCCTCATACGGCTGCTTGGGCATTTCCCTGTGGCATATCCCTGTAAAACTCAGAGGCATCCCAGAGCCTCAGCAGAGGGTGAGACTTTTCCATGGTGCAGACATTGGCACTGAACTCCCCCTCACCAGCTGGACTGCTCTTCCAGCAGCCAGGAAAAGCAATCATTGGCAATGGTAATGAGATGGAGTCAGGCACACTATGTAAATACTGTCTAGGTTACATTCATAATCCCACACCATGAGCCACGTTTCCATGAGAGAGGCAGTCTGGCCCCCTTAGATAATCTTAATCATTTCTGACATGAAGGCTTCTTCTCCTATTTCATGACTTATTTCCCCAGTATCATTTAAATGTATTAAAACACTGTTAGCGTAGAAAGTAGGCATCATGTTAGCATAATATCTAATCAGAACTAGTCTGTCTGTCCCCGCAGGGTTTATTTATTTATTTATTTAGTGTCTGTTTGTGCTGTTTTCTTGTTAGATTGGAAAGCCCTTCCTTGACATACTCATTTGTTCTGCTGTGTAATAGAATAGGATCCTTCAGAGCTGCTGACATCTGCTTTATTTTTGAGATCTGCAACTCTCAGCCCACAAAGCAACAATGATAATAATAATAGCGATAACAATAATGATAGCGCTAGGAAGCCTGAGAAGTGAAGTTAAGCATGAAGAGGAGAAGACAAAAAATGGATGAGGAAAAAAATTGTGTGGCAAAGAGTGTTTCGATCACTGGGAATGCATTTTTATCAGCCCTGATTCTTCACTCATTTGCTCATGCTTTATGATTGCACTGCCCTGTGGACTGCAGTTAATTTCTTTGTGACTTGCAATATTTCAGGGGAGAGGGGATCAGGCACCGTGGTGTGTGTGATCAGGACACTTGTTCACGGGTATATTCAGCTCTGCTCTCACTCAAGTACATTGCTTTGATTTCTCAATGGCATTGCAGTATTGATTTTGAAGGAAATTAGTTTCTTCAGAGCTCCTGAAGATCTGGCCACTGTGATTTCTCAGGGCCTTATTCAGCCTCCTCCCCCACAACTTTATCCTCACATGCCATAGCTGAAATAATTTGCATTGCACTATATCAAACTGGCAGGATGCAGTCCTGAAAGCTGGGGGGAATCAAATCCAGAGCAAGTCTCGACAAAAAGCTGCACGAGGAAGAGAGTTGTTGGTCTAAGTACTGTCTGAAATAGCCCTGGTAGCCGTGACTGCCCACTCCAGGTTATCTTGTCTGAATCCTGCTCTGTACAGGGCTTTGTACAAAGGGGAGGAGACTGTACTGCAAGGAGGAAAGGAGGTAAATAGTAAGAAAAGATAGGAAAAGGAAGGAAAGAAGAAAGAAGTAGGAAAAGAGAAATAAGTTATTTTTAAAAAAGGGAAAAAGGGGGAAAAAAAGGGTTCCTACCAGTAAAGTCATGTCATGTTTAGCTTTGAGCATCCTTGAGGATGGTGAATCTGAGTGTGTTAATCTAAGTGGCTGTCACACCATCCCCTAATGTAAATTATTCACACTTAAGAATTCTGCATGATTTTTGACTTGAGATGGAAACAAAATCTAGGACTTGTAGTATTGAAAAGTTAGGTTCTAAAGACAAGTTTCATGGCTAATGTCAATAGCTGTGGCCAGTCAATAGGTAAACAAACCTGGAAGGGCTTGAAATTGGTGAATTTACCTCATCCTGAGTGGCTGAGAGGGAGTGGCTCTCTTGCTCTTTAGCCTAAAGCCTTCTGTAGTAAAATCAGGGTGGCTGAGCAAGTACAGAGGCCTGGCAGAAGTCTCAATAGCTTCATTAACAAAGGCACAAAACCACCCAGACCCAGAAGCAAAACTCAGGCTCCAGCATTTGTTGTGTTCCCCTCGTCAGATGGACAGTTTTGGCTGAAGACTCTTACTCATAAAAAGGGTTTACCAAGTCCTGCTTCTTCTGGCCCAGAGCTTGGGTCTCCTCAGAGCCCCCAGTACACACTATTACTATTACTGGTGTCATTATTTTTTATACCAGACATAGGTGCAAGTGACATCTTACAAATGTTGGTGGGGTCAACCTTCTGCCTAGTTCCTTATGTATATGGCAGGCAGGCATAGGGTAATAGGAAAGGGGCTCATGAAAACTGGACATGGAAAAGACTTATGAGGTCCCATCTGCTCCCTTTTTCTCCTGTCATATGCTTATAAAGAAAAGTACCCCTATTATTGTTTTGCTTGATTTTAAATACTCTAGCCAGCAGGACTTCTGTGTCCCATGGAAGGCTTTTTCATGTATCAGCAGCTCTCACATGCTCAAAAGGTGCTTCATGAGACCTTCTCCAGCACCTTATCCCATATCAGACCTGCAGAGGATATGCATGTTCTACAGCTTGTCTGATTTGCCCCTACTTGATTTACATCAAGAAGCATCACTCAGATACTTTGAAGCATTTTAAAGTATCATATATTAAAGTATTATATTTAGCATTCCCTTTCAGGTGACTCCTTCAGGAAGCGCTAGCAGGAGTGGTTTTCCCAGGAAGCTAATGGATTCTTACACATCTCATAAGTGACACTGTGCCACCATAGTTTGTGGGCCACCAGAGCCCTTCACTGGCATCAGACTGTGCTCACCACTCTTTCACACGTCATGATTCAGGCCTGTGTGAATGGCCACAGGGTTGCTAGCAACCTCTGTCTTTACAGCTCCAGATCACATTTTCCTTCTGCTGTGTCCTCTATGCCTTCTTGTTTTGCTCCTTAATGCAGGCCCACAATACTTTCCTTGCTCTTGTGAATAGCTGCTGTGTGTGTTCTCCACTGGCTGCTGCCAAGCCAAGCTAGCTGCTCTTCCCATGCTCTTTCCTCAAAATAAAACTGTCTTGCCCAAAGTTAGGGTTATTTCTATTGTTCTTCAGTTTCTCCTTGTAGTTTTCTCTTGTGTCTGTGGAAATCAGACATTTACAATTAGTTCACTAGGCAAAAAGGCCATTTTGGAAATATTTAAATTTAATCTATCCTTGTACTCCTTGGTGAGCTAATGCTTTTGAGTTTAAACCCGAGGATGAAGTCATAACACTTCTCTTGCTTGTTGCTTAAATAAAACTCAGAAAAGCTCTGAGAAATTATTTGAATATGCCCATGGTTCTTGGCATAGGAGGGGCTGGAATGGGTCACAGTCTCTCTCTCAAGTAGGTGGGGTCAGTGTGCAGATAAAAAATAAGCTGCAATATGAGGAGGCAAATTTATGGGAAACACTGAGTTTGGCTGAAAATTTAAAAAAAAAAAAAAAGAAGAAAAAAAGGTGGAAGGTACATTACCTCCACTGTAGGGAGTAGAAGCCCAATGGCTTACAAGTTGGCTGATAGGACTCTTGGAAATGAGGGCAGGTGAAAACAGGCTGTAGGGAAGTATTTTCTTGTGAGAGAAATCTACTACCTCTCCCAGTTTAGCCTATGGGAAAATATACATTATCTAAAGGCCAACAGTGAGCTCTGTTTGATGAGGGCCATCATGGGTGTCATTTCAAGAAGAATCCTCATGGGCACTGTTAATTACCTATCCAAGCACAGTGGCTTATATTTTTATACCTGGAGAATAAAGTTAATCTCTCAGATCCTAATATCTAAATAAAAGTGTTATTTATCTCCCACAGCAGATGAGGTTAGATAATTTATGTATGTTCAAGATCTCTGAAGATAAGGCCCTATTTGTTTCAGTGTCTCTTAATTTTTGGGAACTTAACTATGGTCACCCAAACCAAAATGTTCTGTGCTCTGTTCCTAAGGATATGATCACATAATCCACAGTAAATAAGCCAAAAAGAGAGAAATCAACTACTCAGAATGTCTCTCAGACATCAATCGTGCCAGTTTCCTCGTACTCTTGTGTTACATCATTATGGAATATTGATTTCCATCATTGTGTATTTCAGAAAATTCCCTGGGTAATGCTCTGGTGATTTGCTCCAAATGGAGCACCTCAGTAATCTTTTCGCAGGCAGGAGAAACACAGCTTGCCTGTCAAGCAAAACCCTGTCAACCCAACAGACCAAATTCAGCTCACTGTCCAGTTCCTGTTCCTCTTGCAGTATCTGTGAAGTGGAATTGAGCCATTTTTCATATTTGTTCATGAATCAAGTGAGATTCAGGATCATTTGCTTAAAAATGCCATATCACATGTAACCACCTTTCAGTGTGGTAGCCCAGTGAGAAAACACTGCAGTAAGTAAACACCTCTGGCCCTGAGGATAACAAATACCCAGTTCTGCTGGGAGATAGATGCATTGGTAATTAGCAAATGTTTGAATATTCTACACCCTGCCAGCCTGTACCCAAATTGATGTTGCGCTTCCCACTAGGACATCCTTGCTGCTGGTGAGGTGCCCTCAAGCATCTCTTACTGTATGATCAATGTCAGTAAAGCCATGGTACTTCTCTTAAACTACATCAGTTGATACAATATGGGAAAGGTGGTGGAGAGCTAGGAAGTTTGATATGAGCTCCTGGTGGACTCTTAACAAAACTAGAACCATCAATTCTGTCATAGGTTTTGGGCCTACTATCCCAGGGAAAAAATGTCATGGGAGCTGGCCATGAGTCCCAAACTTGTTTAAACACCAAACACTACTCAAACTCTTGCAGGAGAACAGGAAAAATGATAAGTAGACTGAGACACTGATGTTTAGGGAGGTTTTCATTCTAATAAGGTCATAGAACATTCTGGTTTTAATTTAATAAATAAAACAAATTTTATCTGAAACAATACTTGCTTAGACATGACACTGCTCTAACAGAAACTCAGCTCTTTCTGTATGCCTGATTCAGTTCCCATTCATTCCAACAATCCCACACATGATAGCTGGACTCTTAGCCTTCTTAGAGCAATTTTGTCCCTCAGCTAGTGACACTAATCCAGTGTCACTAGCTTACACTCAGAGAGATGCTGGACACTCCCAATAAACAACAAAGGTTCAAAGGAATAACCAGCATCGTCAGGGGTATTACATTAGACCTGATCAGTCTGCCATCAGATGACTTGTTATGTTGTCTTTTCAGATTTTTCATTGCAAATCAAGAGTAACTTTATCATTGCAGAAATATTCCACACAACCTTTTACAGGGGTGGCTGAGAATAGAAGATGACTTTGTGCCTTCATCTTCCTTGAAAGCATCTAGAAAAAAATGCTTTCAGAGCTGTAGTTCACCATCTCCAGCATCTTCTTGACTTTCTAATTTGCTTCCTTTCCATGCATATTTGAGGACAGGTAAATAAACCTTTATTTTAAGAGGACTTATTCAGAGAAGTAACCAGAAAATCTGACATTTCTGAAAATAAGAATTTAGGCTGTAGGCCATACTCAGGATCTGCAGAACTATTCTCTGAATTTGAGAGTGCTCAAGCTTATTTTTCTTCACTCAAGTTTGGATTGTTCTGTCAACTAAGGATCAATCTATGAAGCAAACTTAGATACCAGTGGGGTCAATATCCTATTTTGAACATTTCAGGAAACTCCAGGAAAGGGAGAACACGCATATGACTGATCTCTAAGGCACTTGAATACAGATCTGGTCCTCTCTACCCACTCCTTAAAGCAGAGGCAGATTAAGGCCTTCTTGAGAGCTAGTGTCAAAGAAGCCCCACTTCAGACAGCCATCAGTCCCCTGCTCTCTCCTGCCTCCCCCAACATCCAGACAGGTACCATGTTCAGGAAATTATGATTGTCATTTTGCTATTTAAACTAGAGATGGTTAACTTCACATGCTGGCAGTTACTGAATTTTCAAGTTGTCCACCGTTCCTGAGAGCAATTTTCAAGCTCACCTGAGTCACCATGTTTTGAACATGAGCCATTTTCCTCACCTGACAATGTCTTCACAATGAAGGTATCATCCTCACTATTCTTGACAAGCATCCTGGGAAGGGATCCCTAGGGACCAGCTCCTGTTTGCTGATATGTGATTGCATTTTGTCTGTAAGGAACGATGGAAGGGATAAAGATGAGCTATTTAGCAGGAGTCTTGGTGCTATTGACACACCTGGAGTGGGATTTATCTCTGTTAACTTCTTATGTTCCCGCTTCATCTGAGATAGTTCCTCCTGGCTCCCTTTACACTCACTGGAGAAAAAAAGACTTAATGATGATGTGACACATCTTGCCTGTTTCTCCCCAGTAAGAATAGCTCTGATGACTGGAGATGGAGATGCTCAGCAATCATCACATAAATCCCAGCCCCAGCTTGCAGAAGAGGCCCATGCAAGTCGTATACATACATCCGGCCTTCTGCTCAGCTGAGATTCTGCACCTTGCACCCTTGCTTCTCTGTGCTGGGCCTATTAATTTCCAAATCAGTTCATATTAGAAAAGAATTTCCATTTCTTCTCCGATTGACAGCAGCAGAAAAAATGGACACCCAGGACCTCTTATGTGAAATTTCAGAGAGGCTCTAACCTGTCTCAATTTATTATCTCTTTAGCAAAGTAATGGTCAAAACACCATTTTTTTCCCTGAAACATGGTTAAGATCTTAGTCCAATCATTCATCCTACAATTCCAAGACCCTTTGTCATTTACTTGGTTATTTGGAATTTCAACAGGGGCCTTCAGCAGATGGAGAGTCGCAGTTGTTGTAAGTGTTGTACAGACATGAGAGTACCTGCAGTGAAAGATTTCAGGCAGTTTTACTCCTGCCTGTTGCCTCCATAATAATGAGGATGTTCAGACAATGCAAGGTCCTCAGAGGTAAGCTGCAGGTGAGGCAGTTCCTCTGTCTCTGTCTCTCACATCGTTATAGGATGTCCTAGGGTACAGGACAGAGAGTAGCTGCAATCCCCTTGGTGACCTGAAGCTGGTGCTGCAGTTCTCAGATTTTACCTGCTCTGGCCTGGGAGAGGTGAGGAGCCCTTCTCACATCCTTAGAGAGAGACCTTGTTTGGCCTGACTGATTGCAAGGCAGGGGTCAGCTGTTGCAGGGGCAGAAGCGCACAAAGACGCATTTACCACACCTCCATGGGCTTTCCCTTGGATTTCACGTGGTATTTTTGTGCTTTTCTCCTCTTCCCTGATCTCTCGCAGCCTCAGTCTCCACCCTCAGAACGTGACAGGCTTGCAGGCAGTGTAAATGATTGCTGCCCCACCCAAGAAGGTCCCCCAGAAATCACAGCAGCTGTGGACCCTCTTCTCACCTCTCCCTCTTTCCTTTCTTTCTCCTGATCACTTCTTTGTCTCCCTCCTCCCCACATTTTCTATCTTTATTTTTTTTTCCCTGTTCCCTCATGATCTCCGTCTGCCTGTGCCTCTCAGTCCCTCTCCCCAGCTCACTCTCTCTGGAGACAGGTCTAGTGGCCTGGTTGCCATCTGCTGCCTGGCCTGTTTTTTGTGTGAGTGCGTGCGCGTATGCGCGCGTGAGGGCGCACGTGGGGCTTTTTTTATGAGGTTGAGATCAGATGGCATCTAATCGATCGTCATGGTCTCCATGGTTACCTGGGTGACAGAGTAGTTGGGAGAGACACATACTCCAGCCTGGGGCTGTCAGACCATTCCTGACAGAAATAATAAAAAAAGAAAAAAAGAAAGAAAAGAAAAAAATCAAAGCTCTTCCATCATATTTTACATATTTACATCTTCCTCAGATCCAGGAAAACGTAGCCTGTGCTTCTGTTTTACACTGTCACCCTTTGACTTGGCTCGAGGAGGAACAAAGCAGACTTGTTTTTCTTTCTGCATGGCACAGGCACAAAAGTGAACCACATCTTTGGGAGAAGCTTCCGTTTCCTCTTTTGTTTCTCTGAAAGGTTTGATTTTTAACTTTTTTTTATCACCACCTGGTCACTGTTGTAACCATAATGATTATTTTTATTCTTTTAAATTGGATGGTTAGTCTCTTGAATTGACTAAAGGCAATATTATTGTGTGGGAAAAGAACTACAGTTTATTAGTTATGAGCACTATATTTTTTTTCCCTGGCCTCTGCCCCTAACACTAGACCATCTTCAGCTCTTGTTGTGAGATATCAATCAATTTGTCTACAATTCCATGTTTGGAAGCAAGTGGAGTGTGGTCCTAAGGATGGATTATGGAATTAGGTGAGTTTCTTGTATTTAAAAGCAGATTGAGTTGGGCATGGAAACATCTCTGACCATGGAAATTACTGTGTCAGGAGCACGGGAACTAAAACCACACAGTGCAGAATATGAACCTGCATGAATCAGGAGAGGAGAATGATATTACTGCATTTCAAACAATTTCATTGTGACAGACACCCCTCAACAATCCAAGAATTTCACAACGTTTGCCTACAGTGCACCCCCAGGTACACCCTGGTTCCCTGCCAACAAATATTCTGTCTGGACAGACAGAAATTTCTGTTTGATTTGGCCTCAGCATGGCCCCAAAAGGCAACCAGGTTACATCTGCTATTGTCTGGCTGCAGCCAAGGCGTTACTGCTCATCAAGGCTCACCCATTGCATTGCTGGGGCTGCTGCTGCCTGACCATGTTCCTGCTCATGGAAGCACACAGGGCTTTGGAAATGGCAAATGTAAACACAGGCAAAAGGAGATAATAGCATCGATGAGCATGGCTGCAATGGGCTGAGAGGCTGGTGACCCAACAGAACTCTCCGGAAACCCAGAAGTGCTGGCTTAATGCTGCTAACAATGAAATGCATCAGATCAGAGCACCCCTGGACAAGCAAAGAACTCCCATGGTTTGAGAGCTGGATACACCTTTACTTTTCCCCAGTTCTGAATTAAACTGATTTTCAGTTGGAGCCTGTGGTCTTGCTTTGCTTTTTTGCCTTCCTGGTAGAAGCAGATGGTGCCCAAGGTGGGTTGCTCACTTCAGGCTGCAGATAGGTACTAAGGCTGGTATTAAGTTATCTAAAGTATGTCATTGCAGATGACATCCTATCCAGTGTACATGCACCACCCCCAAAAGGCACAGGTCTTAAACTATGCCTATGTATGACCTGCCAAAATCCTTTGTTTAAAAAAAATCCATGATCATGCCTATTTGAATTCTGATTCTACTCCCTCCCAACAGCATAACATCCCGGCTTATAACCAGCAGGGTGGGAAATCCTCTTCTCTTCATTATTCCCTAATGTTAAATACCATGAGCCTCCCAGATTTTCATACTATACAAACACAAACTAATTAAAGTCGTACAAATACATCCCAGGCAGAGAATGAGAATCTGCTCACTTGAGGGAAGACCACTGGCTTCCACATCCCAGGGAAAGCTCCCTCACAGTTTACATTGTTCTTTTTGCAAGTGATAATTTATGGTAAAGCCAGTTTCCACTGAAACAGCAGACATGCACAGAGAGAGGAAAAAAATTGTAAACACAACAGCATCTTTGTGAATGCAGCAAGGAGCTGGTGCCTGCCTCTGCATGCCCCATAATATATTAATACACACTGACTGGCCAATCCCACTGGAGCATTCAATCATGCCACATTATAATAGAATTTAATGGAGTTGACAGCTAAGACCTAGATGCTGGAGACATGTGAAAGACCTTTGCAATGAGGATAACAATTAATAAAGGAAAGAACCATAGATTTTTGGAGAACCTCATAAAAAAGTAAAATACTGACATTGATCATGGCATGCAAGGATATTAGACACGTAAATGTAGCTACTGCCTTTATTTATTTATTTGCACATCTTTAATATTATAGGCACAGGTTTCCCCAAGGCCAAAATGCAATTTCTCTCTCCATTTCTCAGCAGGAGCTTTTCATCTCCCTATTCACCAGGTTTTGAATTGCACATTTAATAAGCGATAAAGTATTCCTGTCTCTTTTCCTTGGGCTTTCAGCCCACAGTTTTCCCCTCCCTTCTGTCTTGTGGTGGAAACAACAATCCCCTCTACCTAGCAGTAGATTCCTTGGGGATGTGGGGGCAGTGTAAAAGGGGACCTGGAGCCCACAGGGAGTGTCTGGACTTCAGTGTCTGCGGATGTGATTTGCATGCCGGGTTGCTCTGGGAAAGGAAAAGCATGCATGGGATCAACATAAAAAGAGGGAGAAAAGGTCTACAACACTGTAAACCAGCATTTCCGCATCTGCCTCAACAGAAATTTTTGGCAGGAGGAACAACTTATGTCTTCACTGCCTTCATACCCCTGTCTGGGGAGAGATACCCTTCATCCTTCATGGAATATTTGAAATAATTTAAAAGAATCAATCCTGGGGGTAAACTGCACCTACCTCAATCCTCTCCCTGATGGAGGTGGCAAAAGTTTCATCAGCCTGCAGCTGGGAGCATTGCTGGGCTCCCACAGGCTCAAATCTCAGGATATCCCTGGCTGTGCTCAGTTAACATACTCCTGAATTAAGGCTGGCTCCTAGCCTCAGAGAAGTTCTGAACAGCATTTCCAAGAGTATTTAGGTGTGAATTGGTACCTGGTGGGATATTTAGAAACATGCAGGCTCCTTACTGCCCAGAGGTTCTGCAGTGCCCAAGCCCCTGATGTTCACAGTCCCTGCATCTGTGAATGCCCATGTGGCACTGGAGAGTTGCCATTACGGAATGACAGGCTTTGGCTCCTTCTGGCTTCAACTTTACACCACTACAAGCCCACTCTTCTCACTGGGCTTCCTCTTAACCTTCCCTGATGAACACCAAGGACTGGATCAGCCCCAAGTGAGCCGAAGTTTCTGGTAATGTAAAGGTCCAGCTTCCAGAAGTTAGACTCAGTGATTCCTATGGGATTCTTCCAACTCATGATTGCTTCATACGATTTTATGACTCTACGATTCCAGTTGTGCAGCCTCAGGAGCTGCATCTTGGGGCACTGAGCTCACATCAAAGCCATTTGGAGCAATCAGGAAAAAAACTGAGGGGTGGAATCCATCCCCGGTTTATGACTGTAGAGACTGATGGGATGACTTTAGCATCATTGTTTAGAAATTAAAAACAACTGGTCGGGTACTTGAATGGGCATCATACAACAGTAAAAAAGGGACTAAATAATTAGGTACTTCACTTTTACAACAGCTGCAGTAGGTTGCTTCCTTGTCAGGTAAACCAACCTTGTCTTTCTTTCACTTACCTATGCACAGATGCACTTCCTCAGGACAGGTGATGTCTTGCTTGGAGCAAAAGATGCCATTTGTCCATATCACAGCAACAGCGACTTCACCGTGTCACCTCACACTCTCCTTCAGCAAATTGAGTTTGTCACTGCTCAGCCACACAGCTGAGTGGAGTGCTTCGTGATGCCTCACCTCTCTTGGGAGAGAGAAGCTGGCATAAGCCATATCGTAATGGGATCCAGAAACAAAGAAGCGTGAATGAAGTGCTAATTGCATTCATAAAGACATTAACAAAGGAATTAAAATGGCAGAAGCTTCCTTTCCCCCTCAAGGTTCATATAAACAACCGAAAATATATTAATAATCACTGAGATTTACACTACTTTGAAGGGATTATACACAGATAGGGCATCAGGGCTTGGAAAGACCATTTCAATGGTCTTTTTTATGGGATTCTGAATCAGAGATGAGACACTCCACTGCTTCTGTTTATCCAAATTTGTTCTTTTCTTTCTGTCTTTTCTCTTGTCCTTGCGCTCCCTTCAAAGAACAGGAAGACTGCTCATTTTCCCCTGAAACTTTTAATATGTTGTAAAAATAATGACGCCATATTAAAAACTGTAAATTTTCCTAAAAAATCCCCAAAACAAAATGCCCTCAAAAGTTTGGCCAATAGCACAATGGAAATTTCTTGTATTAAACAGCCAGAAACATCCTGCCTGGGTTTTTAATCTCATACAGTTCTGCTTACCTTTCCATGGAAAAAGAGGAAAAAAAAGTAATGCTTTCTGCTTTTTTCTCAGTCAGTTTCTACATGATTTCATCATTCCATTACCAAATTCTAGCACTCTGTTCTTATTTGCATTGCTCCTACTGAGAAAAAAACATTTCCTGTTAAAATTCTTTCCAATCAATAGGGTCTTTCCCCCCCCATGAGAATAGTATTATTAGCCTTAAACAAGGAAAGACCTCGTTTAATGGATCCTAAATTTTGAGGCTACTTTAAATCGCTTGTATCAGCAAAATTATAGTTCTTGCTTTTTCAACTACTTGGCTGTGTTTATCACTTCTCTCCAACTCTTGCACTCACCTCCTTTCCACCTGCTGATATGTGTGTTGTGCAAGTGACAGCTACAGCTAAAGTCAGCTAAACAGTATGTTCTGTTCACTAATCTTCAGTCACTTGTAACTTTCTAAAATGTTTGTTCTGAAGGCTGCAATCTGCCAGTTCGTCATGACCACTCAAAGGTGGATTTCTCTAGGAAAGGTGAGTCCAAGCCATTCAGCAATTCTGTAGAAGGAGACATTTCTATCACCTCAGTGATGAGGCTGAGGTGCCTGTAGAGGCACCATGCACAGAGAAGAGGACCCTAAACTGATGCAGGGAAGTTGCCAGCCCTGTGTCTCTGTTTGCTCTGTTCCCAGGCTATGACTCGGGATTTGTGAGTGTTTCCAGCTCTGAAGAGTAGAAGGCAGGGAGAAGTAGGGAGCACATCAGGGAGATGAGATGGGATATGCCACATACACCTGAAGAAATTAAGCTCAGACCTTCATGCATGTGGGAGGTGTGTGGGAGAATGGGGATGGGATCCAGGACGGGGTTTCTGACTGGAAAGGGAGAAGGCATTAACCAAGGGGGAAGGGTTGTGTAAGGTGGGACAGGGTAGGCTGAGAGAGCAGAGTGGCACAATCTCTTTAGCATTCTCTGCCCTGAGGAAGAGGGTCTTCGCCAAACAATGTTGGGACATGAGCAAACAAGGGAAGCCTTACCCAAAAACATTTTGAAATAAGAAAGAGAAGAAAATAAATGCCTTTGTGCTGCATGGAGTACAGAGGGAGAGATTATGCACCTGGCTAATACCCCAGCCCCTTTAAAAGAGCTGAACCATTCAGGGAAGTGTCCTTGTTTCAAGAACACACCTCTTTCCATGGTGTGCTTTCCATGAAAGCCAGATTTGGAATCGTTAGGACAATGAAGAATATTGGTGCTCAAGCACAAACAGTGGCGGGGTAGTTGGTATTAAATCCTAATTCTGAGGTGGATTTAAAGCCTGTAGACCCTTCCACACTAACATAATATCTCCCACTCCTCACTTCGCCATCTTTGCTTCCCTTCTTTACTCCTGGACACAAAAAATCCCTCAGAAATACATTCACAGCCCATCCTTCCTCCTTTGCCCCTGTCCTGTCCCCGACAAGGTCCTGCCAACACCTCAGTGGGACTCCCATCTGCAGTGCTGTCCTGACACTACTGCACTGCCTCCAGAGCTCCCAAGCTCAGGAGTTAAAATCATCTTGGAAGGATGAAAAGAGTTGGTGCTAGGAAAAAGAATGAGCAGTGCTCCTGCATTAAATGCAAAAACTGAAATTAAAGCAATTTTCCATGTTACAGCTACAGGAAAATAGAGTTAGAAGCAGAAGGATTTTTCAGGAGGTGCTGGGTTTCAGGATGGGCTCAGCTATTCTTCTCATCTCAGTATCCCCAGTTCAGGAAGGAAAAATACTCCTGGCTGTGACTTCACTGCAGGTGAATGGAATGCAAGGGCAGCCTCAGCTCAGGTCTTGTTTCTGAATAAATGAAATGTATATCTTCCACGTTTTCAGCTCGGAGGGAGAAGCCAGTCTCAGGAGTGATGGCAGGTGCTGCTAAGCTATTTCCATTTTCCAGCTCTGCAACCTCAGGAACCTCTTTAATCCAAACCACTCACCAAGCTCCATTCACTGGCCCTGAAGATCAGCCAGTGGATTTCGATTAATTTTTAAGGCTGTCTTTAATTTTTTTGAAGTATCTTGCTGGCGGATTTTTGGTCTCACCAGTGACTCAAGAAGAGATTTGGAAATCTCATTCTCACATTTTCAGTAATTTAAAGTGGCACATCACACCAAGAGTTCAGGTTCTGCTTTCAAAAGAGGGAAAATGGGGGTAAAGGTATATGAAAAGAAAAGCAGGAGGTACAGAAGTGCTTTGACAGATTTGTTAGAGATGTGTCCTGGGGTGGCATAATGATATCTTGTATTCCCTATCGTTTTGTATGCTTGACCAGAAATATGGTCCTGTAGCTTTAACTGTGTCCCGCAGCTGGGAGCTCTGCCGCCAGCGCGGGATGTTTTGAAATTTTCCCCAGCTCTCCTACGGGGGAGTGAGAAGGAAGGGACACTGGTTTGTTTTTTTTCCCGGAGTCAGTTGCTGCTGCTGGTGGCTGGTGCTACTGGTGTAGCTGCTGCTTGGGTTGGCTTTTTTTTCTCCCTGGGATTGTTTTTCATCGTTTTGGATCCTTTTCTTCGGCTTGCTTTCTCATCCGAGAACCTGAGGAGCCCCGGGGGACAGCGGACGAGAATCGTCCAGGGAGCCACCGGAGGAACTTCACCTAGCCCCTTCAGGGCCCCCAGAAAGGGGAAGCTACGCCTGAGGAAAAGGACACTAAGTTCATCAGCTGTTTGTTCAGGTTTTCTGACCC